>JAEIFU010000261.1:0-172919 GCA_018904235.1 Lordiphosa stackelbergi | reverse complement strand
GATCATAACTGAAAACTCAACTTAAGTAAGGTAAAGCAACGTGAAGTTAAAAAGAGAGTTAAGTAAAAAGAGTTAAGAGAATATGTATTCAGTTGAAGCAGAGTTAGTTGGGTACTGATAATAGAAGTTATTATGCAAATCGAAACAGTGGATTTTAAAACCAATTCTCAAAGCAGTGCAATCCCTTATCTAACCTCATTATACGCACACACTTACACACATGCCAAGCGTAGCTGCCCGTTGGACACGCCCATTTCACATGCACACAAGCCAGTTAGAAAATAGAGGCAGAGGCTAAGCAAAATAGCCGCCGGCGACAAGTCAAGAGCTTAATGGTTTGCCTCTGACAACGAAACGCTCTCTAACAACAACCAGACTGGCACAAAAAAAAAAAAAAACTGCAGCCTGGCCTAAGTCCAAAACAACAAAAACCTCTTCCTGTCTCCAGTTGCAGTGACAGCCACAGCCGTAGCCGCAGTTTGAGTGACTGGCTCTGACTTCGACTTTTGCGTTCTCATCCTGGTCCCAGTCTCGGTGCTGGTCCTGGTCCTGGCTGATGTCATTAATGCAGCTGCAAGCTAGCCACACACTCGCCTTAACCTGACTGACAAACCGAAATGCTTTGCATTTGTGTTTTGCCTTTGATACCCTAGCAAAGGGAGTTATAATTTGGACTAGAAGTTTGCAGCGCATGGAAATATTAATTTTTGACCCTTATAAACTGCATATTTTCTTGAATCAGTCAGAAAATGGATCTTAGTGAGATTTAAGTCGGTTAAATTTCGTTCGGAAAATGGGACTTAGTTCAAACCATGCACTTGTCCATGGGTCCTTGGAACCGGTCCGCGAACCGAACCTTAGACTTTACCACGATTTCGAACCCACTGACCAAAACTTTGGAGGTTTCAAAAACAGCATTTGCAAGGGTATAAAAACTTCAGCCACTTACAAGGCTAACGTGTCCTTCTCTTATTTTTTTTTTTGGGTGTTAGCCCCCCCTTGCCGCATCCTAACCCTTTTCGGGTGGCTCTGCGACAGCAAAAAATAACAAACGAGCACAACATGAGCTGAAAATAAGATTTTTGAGTCATTTCGTTTTGTTGCGTTCATGTTTGCTCTGAGTGCAGCTCGTCCTGCTCCTGCCGCTTCTGCTGCTGGGGCATCCCTCAGTGGCTGATGTATTCATGAAATCGTGTGATTAATGGCTCGCACAACATTTGCACACTCCACCCGGCTGTGGCCTCCTTCCTTCACATGCGGTGTATCTGTCTGCGTGCAGATAAACATGCCAGGCAGGCACTCCGCACCCAATCTCTTCAAGCAAAACTGCTGTGTACAGCAAAACGAGCAAAGGACAGCGTCGACGAGGACGATGACGACGACGGCATTGGTCACAAACATTTTCCAGCTCTGCGCGTTTGGCCGGCCATGTTATCTCAGCCGCAGGAGGCGTTGAAATTAACAAACATTCTGGCATCCTGGCGAGAAACAAAAATGCGTCGTAATTAAACCGAATTTAATTGCTTTAGCCGCCATTCCAAGGGCTGCCCCTATAACTATGCTATAATCTTTGACACTTTTATTGCGGCTCTAAAAGTTATTAACTTGATTTAATAAGCGACTTGGACGGCAACAACAACAAGCAGCAGCAGCAGCAGCAGCACGAAACGTGAATTTGAATGTTTAGCATTTTACAGTTTTATCTCGTGCGCAGGGCGGGAGGGGTGTGAAACTTTTGCCAAATGAATTTGATCGCCTTGGCATTCCAGAACGTGGCTTTAATTAACTCATTTTTCATTTGGAACTGCCAACCAGCCAGGTGGCTTAGGTAATCTTATCTCTTGGGTAGCCTGCTTGCGGGCGGTTAGAGCAACCATCACTCATCATGACCTAAGCCTTTGTCTTTTTCCCGATAAGAAGACATTGCACCATGGTATGAAAGTACACATTTTTGACACAGCTCTTTAGCGGCAAGTGTCTGGTTACTTTCCTCGACTTCTGTACCATAGTACCATAGGCTAAAGGGACTGCGCTACCCCACCACCCACCTCCCTCGGCTTACTTCTTATCAGCACGCTAAACAAATTTGAATTTCAGTTTCTGAATTTTCATGCCAAATTATGCGAGGATACGTAGCCAAAGGCTTAGCTCCTTGCCATTCCAAAGCTCACTTTAGTCACACTTTCAATTACAATCTAATTGACTTTCGTACACTTATCTTTCATAATTTTATGAGTCCAAACGACAGCGTAAAGTGAAAGTTCCATAACGCGTCCATTGATAGCGCCTGGCAACCAACAAAAGTAATCAAGCTAAATTCGTTGCTAAAGTTTCTTTTGCATGGCTGCCACTTAGGTGGGTCAAAGGTGCTTACACCACCGAGAGAGAGAGAGGGACCAGACGCAGACACTTTTTATGGCCCTCACACAAAAACCTCAAAATTGCAGATTTAATTTTATTTTATTGCACTTTTCCTTAGTGGCAAAGAAAATTGTTTCTTTATATTGTTTCACCCGGGTGGCTGGGCTGGGATGTATCTGATTTTAAATGCAAGACGCAAACAAAAGAGATTCCCGTGTACAGAGTGAATGCAATCAAGAAAAATATTGTCAATTCTGTAAAGTTTTTTGTGTGCAAAATGTCAAAGTGTAAGCTATTTTTTTTCTTGCAGAGATTATTGCTTAAAATTTAATCAATTTGACTTTAGTTCCTGGACAGAGCTTTAAAAATTCCCCCCTCTTAATTCCAGATGCATGTCCTGGGGAAATCCCAAAGAACAGTGACAACCTGGAATTATTCTAAAGTCAGAAAGGAAAGGCAAAAGAGCATTTTCATTGAAGATGTAAAACGTCATGGTTTTTGTAAAAAAATTGGGATTCCTTTCTGTCTTAAGGAGGAGAAGCTCATATATTATATGGTTCTGTGGTTCACAGCTTAAAGCCAGGAACTGCGAGTAAAGAGTTTAGGTCGATTACGCTATTGAGCTGTATTACGAGCTCAAAAATCGAAAGCAGTTGCTCTCGAGTGACAGTGAACAGTCAGCTCCCTGCTCTTGAGCTGATTCTTGCAGTTCAGGGCTGAGAGTAAAGACCTGTGGAATTATAAATGTCTCATCTCCGACCACATAAAGTATATATATTCTTGATCAGCATGACGAGCTGAGTCGATTAAGCTTTGTCCGTCCGTCTGTCCGTCTGTCTGTTTCTACGCGAACTAGTCCCTCAGTTTCGGAGCTATCGAGCTAAAACTTTGCACAGAGTCTTCTTTTTACTGCACGCTGCTAATATGTCGGAACCGACCGGATCGGATGACTACTTCTTGTAGCTGCCATAGAAATGTTCGTCCGGAAAATGGTTTTTATTAAAAAAAACTGTTTTGTTCTCAATATTTCTGCTCTCAAACACGGTCATGGGTAATATAAAATGTTTTTAAGCTGATCTGTGAAGTTTGGTCGAAGTCGCTAACCGTTGAAACAAGCTATTTCAAGTGTATCAAAACTTCGGTACAGACGAAGTTAGCTTTGCTTTTCTCGTTATCCATAAATTTATAAATCTCGTGTCACATGTTAGTCAGCGAACTCCTCCGAAACCTCTTGACCGATTTTAATGAAATTTTTTTTTTGGTAAATATTTTGGAACTGTATGTTCTCCGGCTCGAAGTCCAGGTGCAGCGAAGAATCGCCAATTTGCATGAGAATTTCAATTTTTTGTTGCTTTTCATGAGCTACAATGGCGCTTTGAAAGCAATAATGCATATTTGGGTGCGTTCAAAAACTAACTGGCCAGTGTAGCTCATGAAAAGCACAAAAAGTTGAAATTTTCGTGCAAATCGGCGATTCTTCGCTGATCGATCACGAACTTATATCTTATAAAAATGAAGAAAGTAAAAACTGCAATTTACCGATAAAGCTGAGTACTATAAATTTGACATTTACAAATTTTGAAAAAATAACCTTTTTCTAGGACATAGGGTCCTTACAAAATGGGCAAAAAGCCATTTTCTGCATTTTTATGTCCATTTTAAAGTTGATCCATTAGAGATATGGAATTTCTTAAGCCAGATTCGGATTCAGCGTGTAAAACTTGTCTAGGAACAATCAATTTCTTACCACTTTAGGTCCTGTGATGAGAATAAATCCATTTTGAAATCTTGTCAAAATACTTATGCCAACCCCCATTTGCACATTTTGATTTATATTTTCTAACCTAAGCAGCCGATTACTTTTATACCATTATCCGATATAAATTTCAAAATTTTAGGATTTTTTGTTTAAAAGATATAATGGTTTATTTATGTATTTTTTCTTGTCAAAATATATATGCCGACCAGTGTACATATATCGCTCACTTACTTCAAGACTGGCATAACTCAAAATAATCCATTTTGAGAAAAACCCGTTTAAAGTTCTCAATGGATTCTCAATGAATTCAACCCAGAAATAATGGTTCTTTTAGTTTCGAGTTAATCTATTATGTTAGGTTAGGTTGCAATGGTTAGAATAGGAGAATCTTAATTCTTCCCTTAGGCCAATGAAGGCCCGTTGTGTTACCATATAACCCTTTCTACGCTGGTTCCTCGAGGCTATATCTATTTCAGATATGTCTGACAGATCGTTTAAAAATCATGATGTTCGATGCGAGCCTAGCGGCGTGTCTTTCTATTAGGCAGTGTCCACACCCAAAAAAAATTTGTATCAATATCACTCTGATACACGTTATCTCAAATCGAAACTGAAACTAGTAACATTTTTTTGTATCAATGCAAACCTAAAAGTATAAGATTGAAACTTCGAATATTTATTTGATGCGCAGAAGTATTAATTTGAAACTAAACAATTTTTTTTTTTTATTTCGAAAATTCGAAGAATGTATGAATTGTAAAACGAAGCATGCCGAACGTCGCAGCTGGCGATGTTTGACATGTCACATTTAGTGATTCTACTTTTTTGTAAACAAATGTGTACTTAGTTGCCAGTAAAGGCTATGGAGGACCCTTTCCCAGACGACGTGATGAAGATAAATAAATGGATTTCAAATGGCGCATATTTGCAAGGTAAGTATAAGCAGCTGAGTATTCATGTCGTTTTTTGAAAATATATGTAAATAACAAATGTAACTCCTTAGACAGGACACACAACAAGCCAGAATGCTGCTGTGACCTTTTCAGCGCTTTGCACGACAACGTACAATGAGAGAGGTGCGAAACCAAGAAAGCTGCAGAACAGGCGTTTTTCGCGTTTTTTACTCGGTCCTGAAGGCGTAAACTGCTACAAGTACGGCAGGGTTCCCCCAGAAGAGAGCGCCGAAAATGGACTATGTCTCCCTCAAAAAGGGGTATGTTCGTGCCCCAGGGTCTATGGCTGGGAAACTCTGATGTTTGTTCTCATGTTGCTGTTTTTGCAAATCTAGGTGGATTTGTTGCGTTTCGTTTGCTCATGTTCAAGGCTAACCATCTAGATGGATTTCGTAGCAATGTACTTCATCCTCATTGATTTGAAAACAATGTACATGACAATTCATATTAAGTATTTTTATGAGTGCGCGCATATGGTCACACTTAAAAAAATTTTGAAATAAAAAAACAACTGCTGCAAAAAACAGTTAAATCTGAATTGTTAATAATTAAACCAAAAATTGAAAATATTGTATGTGCCTTTGGTATACAAGACACCTGCAGACATTGCTGAAGAGACAGATGCTCATACTAATTGCCCTAGGTCATTGCTTATGCTGAGTTCACACAGGCAACTAATTTGGCCAAAATGTGATTCAAATTGCCTTGATTATTGATTTTACTGTATTTAAAACTTAAACTATGGTTTCATATGCAATTAATTTGATCAAATTAGGCTGAAAAGTTCCCTAATTTGGCCTATATACCAAAATTTTCATCAAAATTTGTCTAAATTATTTGCCTGTGTGAACTTAGCTATAGTCCTTTTTCTTAATCTCCAACCATAGTTACAAGTGCTTGCGAAAAAAATTTTCCTCCTCTGTGAAATGCTTGCTTTCTTTTTTAAAATTGGCGCGCAAGGGACATATCAACAAACTAGCGAGTCCAAAGGGGCTGCCAACTTACTTTTAGTGCCTTTTCAGACCTGCCGGTGTGACCGTAGTGCAAATGCCCAAACTCATAATCAATCTACATGAGACAACCAATTGCACGAAAACCACCTAGTTGCAAAATCTAGGTGGATTTTGATTTCAGCAAAAACAGGAACATGAAAAAACGGCCCTAAAATATAAAATAAAAAAACTTAAAAAAAAAAAAAAATATATTATTTTAAAAAAAAAACAAAAATATTTTTACAAAAAACAAAAAAAAAAAAATTAAAATTTTGCTTTATACAAAAAAAAAAAAAAAAAAATAAAAAAAGAAGACTACTAAACTATTTTTATAAATTTAATATAAAAAAAATTTTTAATAATAAAAAACATAAAAATACCAACACAAAAAAAAACAATTTTTTTAATAAAACACACCTTTACCGCCGGGTTTTTAAATAATAACTTATATATTATTAACCGATTTTAACCAAAAACCCCAATATTTTTAAAAACTTAAAAATAACGCTAAAGTGACACATTAAACAAAAAAAAAAATTTTCATCATAAACAACTTTTTACCAAAAATATCATAAAAAAACTAAAAAATATATCACCGATCCTGATTTAAACCAAAAAAACAATTTGGAATAAAAAAGACTATTTAAAAAATTTCACATCTATATATTTAAAAAACAAGACAATATTAAAATATTCAGGCAGACGGACGGATGGACAGACAGACAAAGCTCAATCGACTCAGCTCGTCACACCTGATCGAATTTTATTGTTAGGGGATACAAAAAATATTTTTATACGTTTTAAACTGGTAAAAATAATTATATTCTCTGTAACAGGCCTAAAAAATAATATTGATATCAATCATCTCACGAGTATAAGAGATATGAATATAAAATTTTTACACAAAATAGTACACAATACAGTGAATATTTCTGCATCATTAAGTCAGAAATCGTAGTTTTTGAGTTGTGCCAGTCTTAAGAGGGAGAGATAGTGTAAAAACGCTAGGCACGGTGTAGTTGCTGAAACTAAAACAAAACGAGAGCGTGAGTTAAAGTCGGCTCTAACCGACTTCGATATACCCGTTACTTAATGGAAAACATGTTTAACAGTGTTCCCGCGTTCCTTAGTGTGACCATCCAAAAAGTATGCAACATTTTTTGAGGGGGGGGTTGGGTAGCGGAGGGCTTGGTTCACTTTTTTGCTTATAACTTGAGAACCGTTCATCCGATCTTTATCATTATTTCGGCAAATCGATTCATTTTGCTAATTACTAACTATCTCTAGAAGGTACGAATCCTCTATCTTTAAAACTGTAGGAGATATAACTTTTTTCAAAATTGCGGGGGCGGGAGGGGGCGTGGGCAAAATTTGAAACAAACTTGATCTGCGTGCAGATAAAAGAAGCATTTGTCCCATACATGTCAAACCTCTATCTCTTACCATCTCTGAGATCTAGGTGTTCATACAGACGGACGGACGGACGGACAGACGGACAAGGCTAAATCGACTCGGCTGTTGATGCTGATCAAGAATATATATACTTTATATGGTCGGAAATGATTCCTTCTGCCTGTTACATACATTTGCACGACTTTAGTATACCCTTTTTACTCTACGAGTAACGGGTATAAATAGTTTTATTTCTAGCAACAAAAACCCCGGTTTTAATGCAATGCTGCACTTTAACTAATTGGTCACTGTGTTAGTAGTGGGGAGGAAATCTCTCTCACTAACATGATAAGGATATTTGGGGACACACACATCATACAAAGGCTGCTATCAGCTATTCGCTGTATCGCAATGCCGGTTTTTGTTGTTTAGTCGCATTGGGGTTCCCAAACGATTTCAAAGGCGCAGGCATGGAGAGACGGTTGTTTGTTGATAGCAGAATCAGGCGAAGATCGCTGATGATTTGGTACAGATACCAAGGAAACATCTGTACAATGAACTAGCCTCCTTTGTGGTGTGTTGGGTTCCTGTTTTTTAAGTTATGTGCAAACATATTGAGACCTCGATCCGGCAATATCTTAATGATCTCTGTGCGACTTCGTATTTCATGGCCGCTGCTTACTTTGCTCAATGGGGCAGAAAGTTTGCTGTTCACCAAATAAGTTGTTTTCGACTCAAAATAATAAGAAAACGTACTTAACATAGTTGAGTGCAAATCCGCTCCAGATAAGTCCGAACCCATTTATATTGGTCGAGCTTGGAGTTCGAACTTGAGAATTTCAATTGGTCACATTTATGCGATATGCGTGTGTATGTTTTTCAGGCAGTTTCAATACAATCTGCTATTAGCGCGCGCCGTGGCGCAACGCGGTAAGACGACATTCCAAACCATTTTTTTTTGTCCAGATCAGCTTAAAATGTTTTTGAAAATGGAACCTTTACAACTCTAATCAACTCTTTCCCTGCTCAAAAAGTTATTCTTAAAGTGAGAGCATTGCACTACAATGGAAAAAACCTTTCTTACACTGTTTTTCTTAACGTTTGTGCTTATATTGAGTCCAATCTGACACATCTCCTTAAATTATCCATTAGAAGCATCCCAACTATTAATTGACCGCAAAACACATGCCCCAGCCATTTCACTTAAACATGAAAAACGCATCTCGTATCCACTTTATGTCCCTGCAACAACGTTAACATTAACCAAATCATCTCACGTTTTATAACCCGCCCCGGGAAACCATCCAGACCAAAGGCCAAGTCATCAAGTTTGGCTTAAGAGTCAAACATTTAGTTAATTTTAAATGCTTATTAGCGCAATTTACAATTTCTCACATGGCAAAGTGCTCCAAGGAGCCAGAGTCCTTGAGGGTTGGCATAATTTTATTATCATTACCAACGGACGAGTGTGTCTTATCACCAAAAGTTTTACGAGGCCACAGATCGCATGCGGGTCATATGGTTGATGTTGTTGTTATCCCTTTGGCGAAATGAAAATAAACTGTAGCTTAAAATGTTTACGATGCGTTGATGACATCGTCATCGTCCTCGTTCTCGTTCTCGTCACTTGGTCTGGGCACCAAGTTTATGTGGTTTTTATGCGCTTTTTATGTTTCATTCTAACCTCAATTTAATTGTTTAGCCGGTGACAATCATTACACCCGCCCTCCCCTTGGGTTAGGAATAGCAACATATGTACGAGTACCACTGACAGTAGCTGGGTGAGTTTTACGACTCCGAGGAGCGCTGTTCATTTGATGTCCTCAATGCGCCATTGACATCTGCCACCCGCATCCGTATCCTCCGATAATAAAAACATGAAGCTTACGGTTTATGACCAAAGCGAACTTAACGGAAGTTGTAAAACACTCAAGAGCTTTGCATCCGTCCCTCTCCCGTGCATAATGATAATGATGACGATGATGTTGATGGGTTGGTGTGAAAACTAGCGCCAGGATTTTCATTTAGCACTTCCTGTCAGTCATTTTACGACCCTTTTTTGCTAAATTTACGATGATAGCCGAGCTGATGCACTCGCTTATTATATTTCTATTACAATATAATTTACAGCATTTGATGTTTGGATTTTTATGATCATTAAATAAGGGAGAATGGGCGGACAGAGATTTGTCATTCTGCTTGTTAAATAAAGCGCAAAATTTACAGAATGTCTTTACTGTCAAAAAAGACAAATAAAAGAGCTGACTACTAAATACCCTGTACAAAATCCGTGTTTTTTGTCTGATCTTAATACAATTTTTTTTTTGGCGGTTTGTGTGGAAGTGTGTATAGAATTCCAATCAAGATATTCTCATACTAAGGTATGAGTACCATTAAGAATCGAAACAGCTTGATGATACCTTTGCTACCCCTTTTATACTCTGTACCAAAGTTTGTGTAAAAGAATGTAACAGGGAAAAGGAATCCTTTCCGACCCTATAAAAAATATATATTCTTGATCAGTATCAACAGTCGAGTCATGTCGAGAGAGAAATGTTAAGAGATAGAGCCAGCTTTGTGGCGGTCCCACTTCATTCTACTCCAATTCCAGTCCCAGCTCATCCAGCTCCAGTCGCGGATCCGGTTCATCTGGCTGGTTCCCACATCACTAACAACTATCGATGCTCGATAATCCCGCCCGCACACACACTGACTTAACTCTTCGCCATTCTGTTACACTCCTTCTTACCGTCAACACGTCTTCTCCCATAAACCAAACTCAAATCTAATCTGTGTATTAAACTAAATAGTTAACGTGGCGTAGCCACAGCTTGTTGGTAGTGGCGCCATCTATTGGTTAGTTTTGAAAGTCCCCCAACCAGTATTGTTCAAACCAAGTAGTGGCGCCATTTATGGGTTAGCTTTGAAAATCCTTCAACCAGTATTGTTCAAACCAAGTAGTGGCGCCATCTATTGCTCAAGGTCGCTGCCACAGCGCTGCTACTACTGGTACAGAGTATATTACAGCCGAGCTCGACAGATTTTTTTTTTGCTTGTATAATATGAACAGTATAAAGCAACCAAATCGTAAAACTCAAGCCGAACCATTGAGCTATTTGTGTCTTTTTATGACCAAAAATGTTGCCTGTCTGATTATCGAGTGGCAAACGTTGTACTCTTGCTTATCCCGGATCTGTTGCTTCCTTTCCTTATTTTCCTTTTTTGTGGAAGGTGTAAAAATGTTCTTGCCATTACTATTATTGTTTTTACTGCTGTTTTGTCTGGCTTTGTCTTGGCCTCCATTCTTCCGCTTTTTTTTCATGTTTATCCAAGCGCGAAAATGGATTTGTTTTTTACGACTTGATTATTATGACTCTGACTGCGTTTGATTACAAATATTATACCATCAAATGCGTCCTACTCCCCATTGAGCGGGCCCAAAAGTCTTTCATTTTTTGTGGCTTGTAAATGGTTTTGATTTTTGTTGTTTTAAGCAATTCTGTTGCTTATGTTTATTAATGAGGTAACATGCTTGGCAGGCACAAATTTATTTATCAAAGCATTCAAGTGAAAAATGGCGAAAACAGGTAACAAGTTATTTTAGTACATCAGTAGTCGAGTTTCAGTTAGGGTGCTTGTTAAAATAATATCATTTCTTGGCAATACGACTAAACTTGACAGCAAGTAACATGGACAATTCAATTCATAACTTATGACTGCGTATGACTTTACCATGCTGATTCCCGAAATAATTCCCAATAGGTGTGTACCATTGCGTAACGACCCTGGCATATTGCCTGGCTTATTGACCCCAAATTAGGTCTATAAGCATATTTTCGGCCCCAAGGACGACTTGAAGATATTAACTCAATTTAGACCAATATTTCATTCGTGGGGTAATATAGGCATTTCCATTTTGTCGAACGTGACCGTCGTACATATTAAAAATGAAAAAAATAGGGGGACGCTAACTTCGGGTCGACCGAAGTTTATATACCCTTGGAGCGTGATATATGCCTGCCAGTTTTTTATACGGCAGCTATACGATATATTCATCCGATTTTGATTAAAATCTCCAACATTGTGTTGAAACAGATAATATTCATAACTGGAAAGTATAAAGACGCTACCATTAAAAACAAAATAGTTTTTCTCACTAAAACTAGTTTTTCGACCTAACATTCCTAAGGCAGCTATAACAGCTTAACAGAATTGTGTGGTAGCATATAATATTGATCAGTAACAATTTTGGGCGCGATAGCATTGAAAACAAAAAAAGTTTTCTTATGAAGACTTGTTTTCAAACCTATCTCTTGTATGGCAGCTATACTATATAGTTGAAAGCATAGAAAACTTATAAATACCAGGTTTGGAGTCGTTTGCCTGTCGATGCCGAATGTTGTTTGCCGATGCCGACTTCTGATTGTTGTTTGCCGATTGTCGTTTGCCGATTGTTTGCTTTTGCCTTTGCTTTTGCCTTTTGGCTTTGCCTTGCCGATGCCGATCGTAGATTGCCGATTGCATCGCACACTGGGCCAGCAGCCTGAAATTTTGGCCAAAAGTCCCAATTTTTTGTTTGGGAAACTGGATAAAACGAAGGCACGCTATGATTTTGAATACATATAGCTATTTTATGGCAAAATTTGAAACTATTTTAGAAAATAGTTTTTGAATGGCAGCCGTTCAAAGTTGATTTTTCTTAAAATCTTTGCAAAAAAAAAATAATAATAGTCAAAGTTAGAAAAGCAACAGTTGCCGCAATTTGATTTCTTATTTTCGACTTCGCACTAGATTGCCATAAAAAATTATCAACAAGTTTCCATTCGAAAGCTTTTACTTAAAAAATTTAAAAAATCTAAAACTTTGTGGTTTTTTTACATTGGGCAACTTTGTGTTAAGATTTCGCAGAAGTACCCCTCCTAATTTGCTTGCAATATTGCTTATTATTTTCTTTGAATAATGTACTATAGCTGTAGGTTTGCGCTTTTGCGCGGTTTTGCTTTGAATTTTAATGATATCGCATTTAAAATTATATTCCCATTTGAAATCAAACATTTACGTTTGAACAGTCAAAAAAGCATGCTTTTTTGCTAAACTTCGGAATATAGCACATGCACTCTGAGGTGAACATGATTTTTTAAAAAATGTAAAAATGTATAACTTCCAACAAAAAAAAATTTCTGAATATTAAAGCGTATTTATTTTTTTTAAATGCATTGAAATAAATAATTTTTCAAGTGAATGTCCTCCATTCCCTCACCCTCCATTCCTATATTCTTACCCCCACCTCGGGGGCAAACTCACATAAATATCTTAGTGTGGCCTCCATAAATCCTAGAGTGCCAAAAAATTCAACTTTTTCGTTTTCCGCCATATCTTGAAACAGGAGCTGATGGAGCTAAACGCAAACCAGTTTTGGAATCAGTGAGCATTATCCTATCATATTTTTAAATCAACAGGGCTGCACCTCCTACATAGTTGGTCATTTTGTTGGCCTGTGTTTTCAATGTCGTATAAATTATTTTTGTTGCTTTTTAAACTATGTGCGTTGAGTTTAATCTCTTAAGATCATTTCGTCGAAAATTTCACTCCTAGCTAGGGCTGAAAATGAATTTCTGGCCGTCACCGTGCGCCGTACGAAGCTGTTGATGCGCTTAAACAAATGTTCTGGAGGTTCCTAAATCGAGTGGTAAAAGGGCTTCGAAAATTGGTTTAAGGGAATGCAAAAGTGCATACATTTTCATGGAAAAGAATTTGAAATACAACAAAGCCATTTTCTTTTAAAAATGTTTGTAATTATTTGCTATTCTCAAAATATAAATAGTAACCACGTATATGAATCTATCAAATTGCTCCAACTTTGTTGGTTTTTCGATTTTTAACGGGTTTTTATTTATGAACATCAAATTTGAGTAAAGAATCCCTTTTTCGGATTAAATATAGTTAAATAATATCTCAGGTATTCTTGCATCAGGCCGATTTCGTAAACAAATCACCTACGAGTATTGAGCTTTAATCAATATAAAACTTTGATGGTATGTGGGACTAAGTCGAGTTTGAAGAACAAGCTTAAATCAAATCCGAGTGAAATTTAATTCTAGTCATTTCTAGCTTAAATAAAGCTCATTCGAGCGGAAGAGAGATTCAAAACGAGAGTTCCGTAATGGAAATATCCGTTGGGATTGAACATGTTCGCTTGTTCTGTTTTCCAATGTGAATCACTGAACATGAAACACTAAAATACAAGTAAACTAAAGAGCAAATAAGTCAGTGAACAAGGAGTCACTGAACAATGAGTAACTGAACAATGAGTAGCAGAGTTAATAAACAATAACACTAAGTCACTGAATCAACATTACTCAACAAGAGTGACTAAACTAAAGTTAGAGTAAAGAGTAGTAAAAGAAAAACTTGATCACTTGTAAAACTAAGGGAGTAACACATAGCTTGTTCACTTACTAATAAACTCAATATCTTAAATCTCTCTCATTCACAAGTATGCATTGGCGTTACGTTTAAAGCACCGATTGTCACCGGGGGCCGAAGACATTTCTCTATTTACACATACACGAGCCGAACGCAATCCGAAGCTGAGGTCAAGAGAGTAAACAGGCCTTCAGTCGCTGGCTTGCCTTCGTTGCGGCTAAATCGAAACTGCAAAATGACAGCTAACTCAGCTCAAGTGTCGTTGGACTTAAAGCTCAAACTTAGATTTAATATAATTTTTAACAAATTCTCCTTTTAATTTCTTTAAAGTTATGCACAATCCTTAATTCAAATGTTTGCCCAGGCATTATGGATTAAGTTCAAGTCGTCGAGTGCGGTCATAGGCAGATACACACTCTCACATGCTTACGCCCCCATAAAAGTACGATTACTTCCGCCATTTTCTATGATGAATTGCTACTTTTGCTCAGAGAGAAGATGCGCAGACAACCGCAAGGGGGGGAGGGGAGGGGCCGAGCAGATCCAGCCAAGAGCAGTTAGTCCGCCAGACCCACATACATGCATACACATTTATCCAGTTGTCGACGGCGTTGACAGCGCCAATGCTAGCTGGATACAAGGAGAAAAAAAAAACAAAAGTGCAGAATGGAAAAGGACGCCAAACTGACAATGTAAAGCAGGTGAACTCGAGCCGAGCTGCGCAGCAGGGCTTTCTTCTTGTTGCTGTTGCTGGCAGCAATTGGTGGCAAAACACTGAAGGGACACAGGAAGTGCACTTTTGCCAGGACACCCTGGCCATCATTGGGGTGCTTTTGCCGCTTATTTATGCCTGGCAATCATAAAGCGCGCTCGCCCCCACCTCGCCATCTCCAGTGAGACAGCGAGCGAGCGAGAGAGAGAGAGAGGGAGATGGAGCGAGTGAGAGACTTAACTCGCCCCGTTTGCCAACGAGGGGAGAGTGCAGGTTATGGCTTTCTATAACTCAGAAACCAGTTCTGTTATCATGCCGCCTCTTTCTGGCCCATGTCTGGGACTTGGCGAGTCTGCTCCTGTTTCTGATGTATTCCATACAAATTGCTAGTTTCAGTGCTTTTATTTTTCGACACTCGACGGGGCAACAGAATCATCCATCAATGGCATTTACGGCAAGGACAGAGGCGAGTGCCGTTTTTGAGTGGGAGAGAAGCATTCCCCAAAAAAAAAGAACGGCGAAAATTTTGAACACTTTTCGCTGCTCTCTCTCTCTCTCTTGTTCTCTTTCGCACTCACTTGTTTTGCCGAGCGCTTTGTAAAATAATAACATAAAATATTGTTGTCCTTGAACAATTTACTTTTATTTTATTTTTATTGCCTACATTGCGGCGCTGTCTCGACTTGTACACGTATGGATGCTGTGTGTGTGTGTTTGTGTGTGTATGGGTGCTTGTCTGCATTGTGGCTGTGCGGTGCTTTTAGCTTCATTAAATTTATGTTGCAACCTTCTCCCTCCCCCGCAATATCACGGGCCTAGTTGCACGTGCCGCGTCGCCGTAAAACAGATCGTAAAAGTTTATTACTTGCGGCTTCGAGTGTATTGGTGTGTTTGTGTGTGTGTGTGTGTGCCACCGCCGTCTCTGTCAGCTGTCAAATTGAATTTGTTTATATTGCCAACAGCACCAACAGGTTTCATTTTCACTTGGGCCGGAAATCATTGCGTCATGCTGATATTTTGTATTTTAACGCCTCCCCGCACACCCGCTCACTCTCCCTTTCGGTCCCATCATGCTCCGGCTTTGTGTTTAGGCTGCAAAAGTCGATTTTTGTTGGTTTAGGTCAGTTTAGTTGGCTGGCTTTGACAGCTCAAAGTCGAGGTCAACTTTTGTATGCCCATCATCAGATGTCCGTGTCCCTGTGTGTGTGTGTGTGTGTGTGGTGAGTGTCTGCCATATTTATGGGCCCGCTGGTCGAGACGCGTCCTTGTCAGTTGCCAAAACATAAAAAATCGATTTTATTATAGACGTCAGTCTGGCCCGTCTCTATATAGATTTTCTGTCAGCTCTGATATGGCCTTTTATTTTTGTCTGGGTGCTGCTTGCTTCTGTCTGTGACAGGCTTAAATTCGTTGCCAGACTTTGGTATAATAGGTAAACTTATTTTTAAATTCTATTCGCAAATGTAAACAAAGGGGGGTTTTTTTGGAGGGAAGTAGTATGCGATACTGCCTTTTGTTGATGGGTTTGACAGTGAAAGGAAAAAACTAGAAGGCATGTTCTCAATTCCACTTCCACGGGCAACTTTTCGAATGTGGAAACGAAATCGAAAACGAAGAGTGAAACCTACAAGTCAGCCTCTCTCATTTCTGACGGTTCCTCTTTCGATCGTTTCGCTTGGAATTCTCGTCTCTCTCTTGTGTATCTAGTGCCATTCTCACTTGGTCCAGTGGTTTGCAAAAAGTAAATGAGAGCAATTTCATTCGAAATTGGAAACACAAAAACAAAACCGAAGCGGAATGGCGTTTGATTTACTTTACAACAACTAGTGGAATGAGAACATGCCTGAAAATGTTCAAATATTCGGGTATTTTATATAAGTCCACAGAAAAGAGTAAGCTCGGCATCAGCTTGAAAATTCAATATCGACTTGCAGGATATTCTACACTTTTAAGGACTAGCCCAAGCCTTTCGGATGATACAACCAAAGTTATACACGAAACAATTGTGAGAGGGGCGGGGGAGCTCTATGCCTTTTTCAGGCAGCTAGAGCGTATGAGTCAGTGAGCCCGCGCGCATGTGTATGTGATCAACGCTCTTACTTGTTATAACTAAGGCTTAAAGGTACAAGTAATAGTTCGGTACGGTATGAATCCAGCAGGATTAAGCCGAATACGCTGCTGTGAGCCCCTGCAAGGCCTGTGTTGCCTTTCCACATCCCCATAGACGACCGCCCGGTGCGACGGTGGAAGGACCAAAGAACGTATCGTAGGACAAGAAGATGCGGTCGAACTAAGGAATAGTCACAGGCTACGATATTTTACGATTCTGCATATCCGACTATAGAATTGTGCAACTAGATATGAAGTGGGAAGCCCTTGAAACAGTGTTGTACAAACAAAACATTGCTATTCAAATGTGATAAGTCTTCGTTGATTTGTGTTGAACATTCAATTATAATCACCCGTTGACCTTGAGCTGGCTAAGCAAACACAAATTTTAAGATTATTTTATAGATCGCTAAAGCAAAAAAAAAAATGTGTTCTTCAAAATATAAAGGCCGAACTAACAGATTAAAGGAAGATCGTCAAGAAAAAGATAGGTGTGAGTGTCGTGAACACTCACGATTATTTGATGTGAAACATGATGCTAAATTTAAGACCTGTTATGGGATGTTTAAGGACTGTTTAGTCACTGTTCAATCGCTGTCAAGTAACTGTTAAGTCACTGCTTAGTCACTGTTAAGCAACCATATGTCCTTTTCACAGCTAGCTTTTTTTTGAAGACGCCGCGTGCTAAATGTCGCGTTCTTCATAATATTAAAGCTTATAAAAGTAAAACTAATGTAAATAGTTTAATATGATTGCACTTAATCCCTTGATTTTTTTATAGTATATTTTAATCTTCAAATCTGCTGCCAAAATGCTGCCTAAAAATAAAAACAAAATCAAAAATTCTTTTTGTCTTTTATATTTCTTTGCAGTTTAAAGGCGTACGAAAGTCGCATTTGCAACTGTAGAAATGCCCCTATGTTCAAAGCGTTTTTTGATAACAGTTACAGTATAAAGGCCTGTTCTCAGAAGCGCGGAAAATAAATTTTTATGACGCACTCCATATAAAAAAAACAGTGGCGGAAAGTTTCCGCGACTGAATTTATTTTCCGTGTTCTGAGACGCGCTAAATAAATGCCCAATTGGCCTATCGATAGTTGACGTATCGATAACAGTGTGGGTCGTGAGTGGATTGAATGAACAGCTGGTGCCATTGGCGGAATTGGCTGCAGCTCTTTATTTTGCCATCATAAATCGACAATGGAGGAAAAAAACCGGCAGAAGGAAACGGACGGAAAGTTTCAACCGCAAGAAAACTATAAGCTAAGGGCCACACATGAAGTGGCGTACTGAAAACAGTCTCCAATGCCAATGTCCGTCGCTTGGAAACATCGCGGCCGGTTGCGTCCGCAATCGGAGGAGGCCAAATAGCAGATTATGACCATTCATCCAGTTCATCATTTTTACCACCCCCACCGCGAAAACTGTGTCGGCCACGTCCGGCTTTTCCTTGTTGGTGGTCAAAAATTAACCCAATGCAGACCTGCTGAAAATAGAGTTGGAGAGCAGTGCGACTTCCGTGAGCAGCGGTGCTAGCTGGGTGGGGGCGTGTCTGTCAAACGTGAACCCGAGGAAGAGGATTTTGAATTTACGGCAAATAAAACAACAGTTTTTTATGAGAACTGAAAATATATTTTCTAATCTCTAACGTAGCGTTTAACTTGAGAGCCAAAA
The DNA here is from genome assembly GCA_018904235.1 of Lordiphosa stackelbergi. NCBI lineage: Eukaryota > Metazoa > Arthropoda > Insecta > Diptera > Drosophilidae > Lordiphosa > Lordiphosa stackelbergi. The sequence continues at coordinate 154,541 of JAEIFU010000261.1, read as the reverse complement.
TGGTGGCATAGCACAAATCCATGATTTGTAGATACTCCAAGCCGCCTTCCTGCAGCAGCAGATAGCAGCATTTCTGCAAAGAAATGCACAGTCAAACAACTACCACTCCCATCTAGTTGCGTATCTTGGCATCCGTCAGGGCCGCATGATGCATTATGTACCCCACAAACTGCTCCATCTCACCCACACTGTAGGCCGATTAGCCAATATCTTGTACAAACTTCTCCAAACAGTTATTGTTGCCCAAACGGCAAACATGCAAATAATCCTCCAAGTAGTAGACCGACATCACGAATAGATCGGCATTGTTGTGTCTCAAACGGGCAATAATTGGATCCTCGCCCAACACCTTGAACCGAAATTCGGTGCAACGTGAAGCATCAACAGATCTGTATTTCCGGCGCAGAACTTACAACTTGCAAATTTTTTGTAAACAAATTAAAACAGATGACCACCAGTGTGGCCGTTTCTGTATATGGGCACACTAAAAATTTATGTGGATGCTAAATTTATAAAGTGCAATTTAGCGTGCTAAATTTTCCACGCTTCTCAGAACAGGCCTTAACAGAAAAACGAATGTAAATAAATATATCGATTAATAATCGATAGATATCGAGGGCAACCCTACAAAGAACTCACAGTGGCGTGAGTCAGTAGTGAGCAAAGCAAATAAAAGTCCGACACCAGCGCTTAAGAGTCACTTGAGCTCTAAGCGCAAAGGTAAGCCAGCTAAAGGAGTTGGCAACTGTCGTAATGGAGCAGTCGGGCTCCCATCTTGTTCTTGTGTATAGTGGATAGCCAATCCTCCACAGAGTTGGAATACTTTACGGAGCAGTTGTGCGTCCAGCTTGTAATTGTGTATTCTTGGACCGCCAATCCTCACCAGAATTGTAATATTCTACGGAGCTGTAGTGCATCCCGCTTGTTACTGTGTATTCTTAGATCGCCAATCCTGCTCTACAGAGCAGGTGTTTCTTTACCCGTTCCTTATTCTTAGATATCACGTCACTCTCGGAGTAGAAATTCCCGACTGGAGTCGAAATATTCCCTCGACCCGCGGAACAGAGCAGCCGGAACGATACACTAGGAACCAGGTACTGTAGCCCACAGACGAAGCAAGACGGACAGAAGAACCCCGGCGGACATCGTAATAAAGCACACTTCCTAACGCCACTGTTACGAACTCTGGCCGGGGTAGTGCTCGCCGAGTCCAGGGTTACAGAAATTTAGGTTGTCCCTAAACAACAATCCGAGATTTCAATGTGTTTCCTTTCGGGTTTTATTTCAGGATATTGTATATTGTAATATTAACTCTAAAGTTTAGACGAAGTGTGCTTTATTACGATGTCCGCCGGGGTTTCCGGGTTCGTTCCGATCGTCTTGCTCCGTCTGTGGGCGTCAGTACCTGGTTCTCAGTGTCTCTATTAGATATGAAATGATAAATGTGTGAGTGCCATTTTTTTATCACAGTTAAATGCATTCGCATTGTTGATTGAGTGTGATCATTTGAGGTTTTGAAAAGCAGTTTCTTAGGCACTTGTATTACCATCCTGTAGCTAAGAACTGCGATTACGCATTGATCCTTATATGATTTTCCAGCCCTTTCAACTCACAAGGTCAAACTTAATTAACAAATATCTTGTAAATACAGGGTTGCCCATATTCGACGGACCCATCTGGCAACGCCATAACTTTTGACAGAGATGTCAGATCGCTTAATGACATACCGCGTTTGAAGCGTCAGTCCAAGCAGATTTTTACCATGGAACAATACACGCCACGCGAGCGCTCTGAAATAGTTGAAATTTACATTCAACAGAACAAGTCAATTGTGAAAACTCAACGTGCTTTTAAAAAATTAAAAATTAAGCCCATTTCACATTGAATGGGACCGTAAATAAGCAAAATTGCCGTATTTACGCCACTGAAAATCCTGAGGAGATTCAAGAAGTGCCTCTTCATGACGAAAAAGTCACAGTTTGGTGCGGCGTTAGTGCGAAAACGGTCATTGGGCCGTTTTTCTTCCAAAATGAAAATGGCCATGCTGTTACCATCAACCAGGAGCGTTATCGCGACATGATGACCAATTTTGTGATGCCAATTATTCGTCGAAAGCGTATGAGGCAGTTCTGGTTTCAACAAGACGGCGCTCCACCGCTCACAAGTCGCATAACAATCGATTTTCTGAAGAAATTGTTTCCGGGCCGTTTGATGTCGAAAAGTGGTGATTTGGACTGGCCACCGCGTTCGCCCGATTTGACGCCGCCTGACTTCTTCTTGTGGGGATATTTGAAGTCAAAGGTTTACGTTAACAAGCCAAGGACCGTAGAAGAGCTCAAGGACAACATTCGTGAAGAAATAGCCGCTATTCCGGCCGAAATGTTGGCGAAATCGATGGAAAATGCTGCAAAAAGGGCACAATACGCCATCAACGCCAGAGGCGGCCATTTGAGAGATATCATATTCAAAATTGATGTAAACAAATCTACTTGGAACAAATTAAATGATTAAGATTGCCAACCGCCAAATTTTTATTTTTTTCTTTGATTTTTTAAAAAAAAACATGGGTCCGTCGAATATGGGCAGCCCTGTACCTCTGGCGAGCACTGAGCTGTAACCGCGGCAAGGAACTACTTTTCAGAATTAAAGTTTTCGGTGTTTAATTTTATGCCTTTATCACAGACCTCGTCTTTTAAATATATCGGTCTGCGCTCAGAGAACAACCAATTTTCTTGTTGCCCTTTTTCTCGGCTCATTCGCAGACCGTTTGAACGCGAGCGAAGAAAATAAAAGTCATTTGCATTTGTATGCGTGTGTTTGCGAATGAGGCGTTCGTTTGGGCTTCTGAGCCACACAAGCCAAACACAAACAAACAAACAAGAGCGTTTACGTTGAGCTGTTCATTTTTTTGCTCATCTGCTGACTGTTAATGTGCGAGCGCTCACTCGGATCGCTCTCTGTATGTTGTTATAGAATAGCTCAACTGAGAACAGTCAACTGAAAACCAAAACAAATCGAAACAAAGTGTTCTGCTCGGAGAGAGAGAGAGAGAGAGAGCAAGCGTGCATGTTTTTTTCGGTTATGTTCGTGCGCAGACCGCAAACGGTTAACAGTTATTTGCGATCTCTGCTGTCAAGTCACTGTAAAGTCACTGACAAGTCAATGTTAAGGCACTATCCAATTGCTGTTTAGTCACTGTCAAGTCACTGCTTAGTCAATATCAAGTCACTGATTAGTCACTGGTGAGTAAGTGTCAAGTTACTGCTAAGTCACTGTCAACTCACTGCTTAGTCACTGATGAGTAAAAGTCAGGTTACTGTTAAGTCACTGTTAAGTCATTGCTTAGTCACTATCAAGTCACTGCCTAGTCACTGTTTAGCCACTGTCTAGTCACTCTTAAGTCATTGCTTAGTCACTATCAAGTCACTGTTTAGTCACTATCAAGTCACTGCCTAGTCACTGTTTAGCCACTGTTTAGTCACTGTTTAGTCACCTTCAGTTTCCCTTCTCTTTCCGCCCATTTTCACTCCACTCCCCCTGCGACTCTACGCTAAAACAACAACACAAAATGTGCTGACGTCAGCGTCGTCACGTGACGCTGAAATCAAATTTTACTCCTACTAAAATCTTTCGTACCGAAATTAATGATGTTTCACATCAAAAATACACTGAACCGAACCGATGGAGAAATGTAGGGAAGAATGGGGGGTTCTGAGCCACTCGAATATTGGCCACAAAAAAAAAAAATAAATATAAACTTTTTGCTTATGTCATGTGTCTCCCTTCTTATTACCTAACTTTTGGCAAGCAACCTATCAGTCTACACCTTCTTAAGTTCGTGAAACAGAACTCGACTTTTGTTTAAAAAAAAAAAAAGTTTTTTTTTTTCATTTTTGACTTGTGAATATTATCCAAAATTTTTTTTTTTTAACAATTTCTTTAAAAAAAAAAAAAAAAAAAAAAAAAAAAAAAAAAAAAATAAAAAATAATTTATATTTAAAAAAAAAAAAATTTTCTTTCAAAAAAAAAAAATCAGGGTGCCACAGAATTCACTAGCGATTTGGCTTCTAGCGATTTGCCAAATCGCTGGAATATTTTCGCCATGCCACAGAACTTCGAGCGATTTCATTTTTTTAGCTTGTTCACAAACCCTTTCGAACTTGGCTGCGTAGGGTAGACACACCGCAAGTGAAAACTAGATTAAGCCTTCTCATGCGTTTTTTATTAATATTTTGAATGTAAGCTATTTGGTTAGTTCTTTTTTAAACAAAACAAACTTAATTTTCTATAACTGAGATACATTTTTTTTATTTCGCACACAAAAAATTCAAATTTTCCGCCCGCCAAAAAAAAAATGATACCTTGCAACTCTAGCTGCTGTACGGTAACGCAAGAACGGCGATCGAAAATGTAAGCTAAATAATTTCTTTAATTAAATAAATGCCTCTCGCAGTACAGATAGCAATCGCCGATTTAGGGGAAGAAGCAAATCCGTAAGGAGACGCTAAAGTGCAGACGCCTTGGGTACGCATCGAATCTTCTTTCTAAATCAGACGATATATGTAGGCAAGATTATATTTATTGTTAAATGATACTGTACTCAAAAGTAACATTGGGCCACGCATTATTCAATTCAAGCAATCGGAGGAAAGGTTGGCCGGACTTAAAGTCAGTTCTTTCCAGGCTGCAGCCACAACTTCCCTGTCGCCCATTGTGAGATTGAGGGACAAGTGCTTATGCTCCTTCATAAAAGCCAATCAAATTTCACTCTGGACATCTGTTCAATGCTTTTGCCTTTATAATTAATTTTAATTAAATCAATTTCGGAAGAATAATAAAATTTACCAACATTTGGGTGGCTTCTCGTCATTACTTTGGCGTCGGCGTTGCCACTTTATTCAACTCAGATTGACAGCAATCGATGCACAAATTGCACAATAATTAAGCAAAAGATCAACGAAAAAATTATTGCTAGTTAATCTAATTTTTTTATCTTTGTTTTAACATAAAAATCGCTATTTTATACACTTTAAAACTAAGTTCGATTAATTTCGAAATTCAAATGTTAAAAGGTGGCATCACTGAAATACTAGCGATTTGGTGAGTTGAAGTGAATGACAAATTTAACTAGCGATTTAACTAGCGATTTTACTAGCGATTTGGTAAAATGCTAATTTAATAAACTTAACATATTAAATGTTTAATTTTTTTGATGTAGATTATTCACAAATTGAACACCCTTCAAGAATCTACAAGGCTTATTTTAATCAAAAAGAAATTAAGTGCGTATTTAAGCAAATCGCCGCCTCATGAGTGCGCGATTTGCAAATCACTCGAAAACAGGCTCTGTGGCAGGGCGAAATCAAATTCGAGCGAATTTACAGCGAAAGTGATTTCTGTGGCACCCTGAAAAAAAAAAAAAACCCCCCCCAAAAAAAAAAAAAAAAAAAAAAACAAAAAAAAACCCCCCCCAAAAAAAAAAAGTAACTTTGGGTGACATGACAAAACGCCCACGGACATAAGGCCCATATGAAATATTTCGATCACTACTTTGAAATATAATTCCAAATTTTCTGGGCCTTTTGACCGGACATAAAGCCCATGGGTGTAATGTCCGTATTCAAATTTAAGTGACATTAAATGCATAGTGCTGAATATAAAATTTAACAAATTTATGCTTTCCACAGAGTGTTTACAATTTTGCTCCTTTAAAATGGACATAGAAATTCTGTCCCATTTTAGGCAATTGAGCCATGGTCACACCGGCAGGGCTGAAAAGGCACTAATAGTAGGTTGGCAGTGCGTCTGCACTCTGCTGTTCATTAGTGGTATTCATTAAAGCAATTTAGATTTGGTTTAGATTTCGTTTAAGGCTTTAACATTGATTTAATTGAGGCTCGTGAACAGCTGTTAGTGAGAAAGAACATCTTACTGACAAGAGAACAAAGCATATTATCTGGGGGGCGTATGAGCAAAAATGCAGTCAATGGCGGTTTTCTTTCCGTAAATACAAATAAAAAATAATTGACTCTAATCGCCTGAACAGGTAGCGACGCGGTGACTCCATTTTAGCACAGTCACATCTAAGTCCAGCCATGCCGAAAAGGCTGGATACTGCACTTTACGTTGCAGTGCTTGGACACCGTTTCGTAGTTAACCTTCTCCATGGGTTTTGAGATTATCTTGTACTTGAGGGTCTCGCGCGCAGCCCGGGAAGTCTTCCTCTGTGACTAGCCTGTCGCTGTTTTTGCTATTCCAAGAATTTTTGACTCTGTCCACTTTAGGTGGATATGCAAGAGACAGCTAGTTCGTTTTCAAATTAAAGCGCCATATTTCTGGCTATAATTAAGTTTTTATAAAACTGGGCAAAAAGTCCGACGAGATGTGGGCCTTATGTCCGATAAATGTGGACAAAAGGCCCATAACATTTATAAATTTAATTTCGATGCATACTACGATTAATTTTGATATGGGCCTTTTGTCCGTGGGCGTTTTGTCATGTCACCCTTTTTGTTACCTAATTACGAACTAAGTTTGTCATGCCGGTAAATATAATATTCTAAAAACTTAAATTTACTGCAATCAAATACTTTTCCAACTGTTTTTTTTTTAATATTCAATCACTTTACTCAACCAAGGTCGGGTTGAATGTTTTTGTTTGGAACAGAGCAAAGCAGAGACAAAAACAAAACAAAAGTCTAGAAATTTAATCAAATAATCTCACGCTGAGAGGGGAAGAGAGAACGAATTTAAGAAAGCTTTCAGAAAGCTTGCTCATATGAAATTAATAACACAAATTCGTGGTGAAACTTTTTCAGTATTCGCAATGTTGTCGCTGAATTTGCACCTACGCAGACAGATCGTTCAAGGGTATAGAGGCCTGGCGACTAGGGTGAGTTGATTAAAAAGAATTGGTGCCATCCACTAATTTGGCCTTTAGCCTGCTCCAGCAGCGAATTCTGTCAGTTTGGAAGAGGCCAAGCCCTATAAAGATGTGCCGGGACCAAGTAAATTGCAACTGGTGCTAGCTTTTCTGCCGGGCGGTAACTGATTGAAGAGCTTTTCCAAAAAAAGCTTGCTCTCTGATCGCTTCTCTTTAACTTTCTTATCACTGGCCAATTGGGTGACAGGTCGCTATCACAATTTACCAGTCCATGAAATGTTTTTGGATATGAATCGACGCTACGGCAGCATCTTTCGCATACCAAGTGTGGCTGGAGTGGACATGGTTCTTACCATGAATCCAGTGGACTATGAGATCATATTTCGAAATGAGGGTCAGTTCCCATATCGACGCAGTTTTGCCACTTTCGATTATTTCAAGAAAGTACACAGACGTGAGATATTTGAAGGAAACGATGGTTTAATCTCTGGGTAGGTGGGAAAAGGATGAGTGAAAGTTCATTTTATGGAGTTTTTCTTTGAGTTAGTAATGGACCAGCCTGGGGTAAAATGCGTACGGCGGTTAATCCCATACTGCTGCAGCCTCGCAATGCCAAATTGTATATAAATAATTTGCTGCAGGTCAATGATGAATTTCTCGAACGGTGAGTACACACTGGAAAAAAAACACACTTATTTGTAATATCCCCGCTTATCTTTCAGTATACGTGCCATACGTGATCCGAATACCCAGGAAATGCCAGAGGATTTTGCAGAAGATATTCGCCGTTTGGTCTTGGAGTCCATTGGTTCAGTGGCGCTTAATACACACCTGGGTCTCTTGGGTGAGCAGCGTGAAAGTGATGAAGCCAAACAGCTTATAGCGGCTCTGCAGGATATACTGGAATTGGGTTTCCATTTGGATATGTTACCACCCGTTTGGAAGTATTTGCCCGTAGCCAAGTTTAAGAAATTGATGCGAGCACTGGACACCGTAACGGACATCTGTTATGCCCACATAGAGCAGGCACTCAAGCGAATTGAGGAGGATGCCCAGGCGGGTAAAATAAGCACAGAGTTGGGCATGGAAGCGAGTCTGTTGGAAAAATTGGCACGTTTCGACCGTAAGGCGGCTGTAATCATTGCCATGGATCTACTTTTTGCTGGAACAGATCCCGTAAGTACTGCCAATAGTACACTCATAAAAAATGACCTAACTTCACTCCAATCAACCAAAGAGTAAGAGCCAGGAGGAAGTTGTAAGAACAGATTCAACTTAAAATATTTCGCATTTTCCGTGGCACAATTTTTGGAGCTTGCATTGTAAGTCTATTTTGTCCTTAATCCAAGACATTTTGTACTTAAACTAAGTATGATCTTTTCTTAAATTTCTCTGCTAACTGTTACAACGAAATGTTCTTGATTCAAGAACGTTTGTTTCCATTTATAGAATTTAAGTACATCCAAGAACAAAACATTCTTGAAAGTTTAAGTACAAAACGATCTAAATTCTATCCCGATCGATCTAGAACTCTGTCGGTCGTTCTTTTCTGAGTGTATTGAAAGTTCATGTTCAAGCAGAAATCTTCAATATAAGAAAACCATTTTTAAAATTAAAAAATTTCGACCTCCAGCCGGCTAAAAACCACATTATAAGCAAGTAAGAAAGTCGGTCAGGCCCGTTCGTAAAAGATTTGGACCTGTAGTAGCTGAAACTAATTTTTCAAGGTTTTTAGAAAACTTTTCTGTTAATAAGAAAATGTTTCTCTCTTTTCACATTCTTTCTTGCAGACCCTGGTGACCCTGTCCGGAATTCTTCTCAGCTTGGCCAAAAATCCAGGCTCTCAGGCTCGCCTCTTGGAGGAAATCAAACAAATATTGCCCCACAAAAACTCCATTCTGACCATGGAGAGCCTTAATCATCTGCCTTATCTACGCGCCTGCATCAAAGAGGGCATACGCCTTTATCCCATTGGTCCCGGTACCCTACGCCGCATGCCTCACGATGTGGTCTTGAGTGGATATCGCATTGTGGCGGGCACTGATGTCGGAATTGGGGCCAACTTTCAAATGGCCAATATGGAAAAGTTTGTGCCACGTGTTCGTGATTTTCTTCCCGAGCGCTGGCTACGCGGTCAATCAAACTCCAACCTGGTGGGTGAGACCGCCACTCCATTTATGTATTTGCCTTTTGGTTTTGGTCCGCGATCCTGTGCCGGCAAGCGTATAGTGGACATGATGCTAGAGATTGCCATTGCCAGATTGGTGCGTAACTTTGAGATTGGTTTCGATTATCCCATCGAGAATGCCTTCAAGACTCAGTTCTTTGTCACGCCCAACATACCCTTCAAGTTCAAGTTTGTGGAGCGCAGCGAGTGATATGACAAATAAAAGCTGCTGTGGCAAACGACTTTCAAGTGGCCCGGTCCTTACTTGAGGGTCCTTTGCAGTGCATTACAACCACTTCAAGTTAACGTATTTTTACACCAGCATTACGTGGGCTTTAGTGAGCAAGTGAAGGACACTTGTCTGTTGCCCGCAAAGGAACAACACTTGATAGTGGGGGAATGTGTAAGTAGAAATCGATTTTATGGCTAACCCAAGGTGATAAATATGTGGAACATCTTAGTATGAGATTCTTACAAGTGCGCTGCAAAGTAGACAACACCAATTTAAAAGGTTGCTTGACTCGAGCTGGATTTGTGTTTAGAAAAGCATACTTTTAGGCTGAGTTAAATTTGAACTAATATTTTAGATTCTGTTCTTTTATAAATTTACCCATTCCAGTTCTTTTTCATATTATCATCAACAGTTCGACAAGAAAGTTAAAACAACCTAAAATCAAATCAGTTTCAGTTTGTTTAAGAAATTTAGAATTAAATAAATTACATAAATAAAATTTAGAAATTTATATTAAAAGACTTCCTCAAACGGTATCTAATTCATTGGGACAACATTTGTTCAATTGAATAGAATACAATTTTGCAAGTAGAAATTTCAATTAAAAACCTTCACCGTAGCCCTGCATGAGTGGAGTCAAAAGGCCTTTTCCTTAAACTTTTTGGAGAATATTTCATAGTTCTTTCGAGTACGTCAGCTCTTATTCCCAATAAGTTCAAACACATCATGCTCGGAAAAAATGATTTCTTAGATCAAGACAAGTCAGTAAATGAGTCGACTTTGATAATCTTCAGTTAAACAATCAAAAAGCGGTCATTTTCAGACTTGCTCATAACTTGAGAACCCGTAGCTGTTAAGAGTAATTTTCTTAAAGGTTCCGAAAAGTAGGCACAGCCTTACTTAGCAAATGACTTTTTAACCAATGCCTTAAGGTAAACTAGTTTAAGTCTGCGTTAACAGCATAACTAAATGAATTAATTTAAACCAGCACTGCGTTAGAAATAAATGATTTGACTGGCCCTTCTTTTTCCGTTTTAGTCCTCAACCAGTGAAGTTCACTTCAAAGATCAAAAAATCTAGTTTGATTATTATACTCAGTAATTTCTGAAGTGGGCAACTTTTTTCTTTCATAGTCTCCAAACATTTTAATTTTTTTGACAGGCTTTAACCGCAGTTTTCCACGATTTTTAATAGCTTTTCAGAATTTTACCATTGTGGGATGCAGAGATATAGAGATTGTTTTTTTTTTTTTTGTTAAACTTGCTTATTGCTAAATATTTGATGGGTCTAAAAATAAATAAAAACTTTCAAAAAATATTATGTTTCCCTTACATTGTGATAAAAATATTTGCGATGGTTGAACTGGTGGAAAAGACCGCCGAAACTTAAGAAAACAAATTTAGTCGCGATTTCTAAAAAAACGGTCATTTTGAGATTTAAAAAAAATATTTAGGAGTAATCCTCTTGATATTCTTAGTTCTCTAAAAAAGGTTACATGATGGGACAACCATAACTTTCCGCGAAACTCACTTCCAAAGAATTACATTTTTCTGAAATCATAGTTGGTGTACGCCTAGTGCTCTGAGAAGAGCCACGATCTGGTTGGGATCAAGCAATTTGCTCCGCGGCTCTCTTCCCATCGTCTCATCATCCAGTTGATGCTGTGTGTGTGACGTCTGCCGACTAGCAGAAAATTTCGGTTGTTGGAGCGCAAGAAAAGTGACTGAAAAATTTGGGAAAATTTACCAGAGAATAGCATTAAAATTCTGATTCCAACCATATCTATCTAATTCTCATATAGACCTGGTAAGAATGAAAAAGTGGACAACCTCAAAAATAGTCCACATAAGTCATATATATAACGAGAAAGCCAAGCTTACTTCGTCTTTGCCGAAGTTTTTATATCCTTGCAATTGTTTTAATACATCAGAGTTTAAGATCGCCAGCATTAAAACAAAAATTTTTCTAAATAAAACCCACTTTTCAACCGATAGTTCCTATGGCAGCTATAAGATATAGTCATCCGATTTTGACCAAAACTTCCAAATCTTTGTAAAAGCGCATAATATTAATAATTGCTGAGGTGAGACACGTTAACATTAAAAACCAAAAAGTTTTTCTCATTAAAACCCACTTTTCGACCGATAGTTCCTATGACAGCTATAAGATATAGTCATCCGATTTTGACCAAAACTTCCACTTTCTATGCGTTGCAAACTTCTGGGCAAAATTATAATACCCTTTGCAAGGGTATAAAAACATAATTCAGTTTCTGACCGGTCGAGTATGCCTAATTAAACGTGTAATATCCTATTTCCACTGAACAAATGAAGCTTCATTTCATAAAATGAAGAACATGATATCATTTCTTCCATACGAATTGTCACTTCATTTTGCCTTTCATTTCTATCATTTCTCGAAAATGATGACAATTGCCTCGAAAAAGTAGGCGTATTTGGCTTAAAATATAAATAGGTAAAAAATTTACTAAAAACGAGAGCGTATAATTTAAAAGCGGTGTCAACCTTAATAATAAAAGCGTTATCTCTTAAAAAACATGTTTAACAGTGTTCCCGCGTTCCTGAGTGTGACCATCCAAAAAGTATGCAACATTTTTAGGGTGGTACCGTGGAGGGCTTAGTTCACTTTTTTGCTTATAACTTGAGAACCGTTCATCCGATCTTTATCATTCTTTCGGCAAATCGATTCATTTTGCTAATTTCTAACTATCGACGAAAACGAATCCTCTATCTTTAAGACTGTAGGAGATATAACTTTTTTCCAAATTGCGGGGGCGGGAGGGGGCGTGTCCAAAATTTGAAACAAACTTGATCTGCGTGCAGATAAAAAGAAGCATTTGTCCCATACATGTCAAATCTCTATCTCTTACCATCTCTGAGATCTAGGTGTTCATACAGACAGACGGGCGGACGGACGGACGGACGGACAGACAGACGGACAAGGCTAAATCGACTCGGCTGTTGATGCTGATCAAGAATATATATACTTTATATGGTCGGAAATGATTCCTTCTGCCTGTTACATACATTTGCACGACTTTAGTACATATACCCTTTTTACTCTACGAGTAACGGGTATAAAAATTGTGTATTTAGCTCTCTGCTGATAGTTTAGGGCGATGGCAATGCGTTCACCACGAGGAATTGCTGTCCTGAGGGGTATGTTTTTTTTTTTTTCTAAATATTCCAAAAAGTCCACGTAAGTTTGAAAGTGCCGCCTATTATTTAAAACAAACAAAGCAGCTGTTTTTGTCAAAGTGTCAAAATGATGACAATTTGTCAATGGAAACGGCTACATTTTTAGAAATGAAAATGATAAGAAATGAAGCCAGTGGAAATAGGCTATAAGACCCTTGCCATCTAATGAACTATATTTTTGCCACCAACAACTAAATACCTGTACAGCCAACATCAACACAACATTGAGGAAGAAGTTTATGATCGTTGATGATCATTTGATTCTCACATTTGCCAACATCTTAGATTTCTGAATAGGCCTAAAATATTTATTTTTTATTTTATTACATTAGATAACTTATATAATAAACTATCTAAAGCTACCAGGGCCTACGACTCTAAGCCTAAAATAAAATTTTGTATCTAGTTATAAATGAGCGGTCGTAAATTAGAGTTATGAGTTTCAAAAAATCAAACATGAAAAAAATTATCTATATTAATGGGAAAATCTGAGATATACTAATTCAGGATGCAGTATTTTTTTTTATCAGAAAATTAAAAATTAACTCTTATTTTTCGATCAACATAAAAAATTATAATTTAAAAATTAAATTTCAATTTTTAGAATTTGATGCTTGCTGCCTAGAGGTCAAGAAGAAAAAACTCAGTTTGTGTTTGTTTCCAATTTATTTCGGATGCACATCGGCATGACCATAATGGTCAAAGAGACCATAATCTTACAACAAGAGAGCAACTACAAAAAGCGCTTCACTCTTGAAATGTTAATGTAATCATAGACACAACAACAGAGATAAGAATTAACTTTAAAGCAGACACCGATAACTGCGCGCACATATACAGGCATCTACTCTACAGACATTAGCTTAGTATTGATCTCCACGTTAGGCGGTACAGACGTGTTAAAAATAATGTATGTTAAATATGTCCAAAGATTTTGTTACAAATGTTTTGTTATAATTGGTGAATTGTTCTTTGTAGTGTCCCTGAAGATGGATGCCGATGTGCGTCCGAAATATATTGGAAACAAACACAAACTGAGTTTTTTTTTTCTTGACCTCGAGCCAGCAAGCATCAAATTCTACAATTAGGAAGGTTGCTAACCAACAACCATTTCAATTTTTATTTAAAAATCATAAAATAACCCTTATTTTCCATTTTTATTAAAAAATCCAAAATAAAATATATCTTTAAATTTTTATAAAAAAAAAAAAAAACAAAAATAAAAGATATTCGTCAATTTTTATAATAAAAATTTAAAATAAAAATTGAATGTAAATATCTTGAGAACCGCGTAGTGTATTGCCAAAATTTAAAAACATTCATGATGTTCCGCTCAATACCTATCATTTGATACATCACATGTCCTGAAAGGACCAACATTAAGGATCCTTAAGGTATGAATTCATGGAAGTAAAAAAGTATCAAGTGGTGGCAAGGAACCTCGTGATGTATATCGAATAGTTACATATAAGGGTTGAGCATTCTCCGGAATAGCCTTGAGTGCCGCGGTGCATGCTGCTTGGATCCCCTCTGTCGTGTCAAAATGTTTGCCTTTAATAGGCCTATTCGGGCGATGAAACAAAAAGAAGTCCATGGTGGCCACATTTGGGCTGTGGGGCGGCTGCGGAAGCGTTAGGATGCCGGCCTTGGTCAAGTAGCTGTTCTCAAGAAGTCACTTTTCAAGTTCACTTTTGGGACCATCTTTGCGCATACCTTGCGCATGTTCAAATGCTCCGTCCCAATGTCATGAACCACAGATTTTGGTAAATTTAACATCTGGGCAATTAAACGAATACTTTGTCGACACGAGTTACATTGTCGGTGTTTGTCGAAGTCGAAGGTCTTCCGGCACGCTCTTCATCGGCGCCTTGTGCCACCAAACAACACCACTTCTTGCTAAAGAAACGTCTGGGTAAGCCTGCTTGATCAAATCAAACGTCTCTAATGCAGATTTACCGAGTTTCACACAGAATTTAATCGTGTATATTTTGCCGGCTTGCACCACTCACAGAAACACGTCGCGCGGAAATGCCAGTCCTGACTCTCCAGCCGCTCGTTCGTTAGCTAGGAACGCCTTCTACCGAGTCCAGTCGGTGCGCGCACGCTACGAAGTACAGTCGCGGTGGTCCTATTACTTTCCGGACAAACCCTGTTAGTCCGCGAGTAGGTAGCACTATGATCAATTGTAGAGAGACCCACCCCTTTACCTATGACAATATGAGCCGGAGCCAGCGCGTGCTTTATCTGTCGGGACGTGCTAAAAATGGAAAATAAACTTGATCTGCCTGCAAGAATAAGAAGTTTATGACGGACGGACGGACGGGTGCTGATCAAGAATATATATACTTTATATTGTTGGTCTCACTTTAAACACAAATGCAAACTCCTGTCCTACAATTACAACCTTCTGTCTCTTACTGTCCAGGCTGGGCATAGATGTCCAAAAAAGTACCTACTCAAAACTTAAATCGTTCAGCTAAACTTGAAGTTGACTGTTTTGATTGGCTAGCTGATTGAGACCTTTAATATTTCCTCCATAAATTTGACTTCAAGTTTCCCGTCTCCACTTACTTGGTTAGGGTAGGAACAAATAGATGCGCCGGCATAAATAATGCAAAAGTATACAATTTGACATCGAATAGACAAAGTTGCATTGAATTTTCATGTTGTCCTGCCCTTTTCTGCCCCCCGTCCTCTCTGCTCTTTTGCAGTTTGCTCGAGTTATTTTTTCTTTACTTTACTTGGACATTCCAGGCCTTATCTGTGCGCGCTCTCCACTCCTGGCTCTGGCACTGGGTTCGTCCTCGTATGTCCTGCATTTTATGCTACTCGCTGGTTCTGTTGTTGTTGGACTCGTTGTGCCATCGTCTTGTGCATTATTAAAACTATTCTGATGGCGTTTCCGTGAGCCCGAGGTCCACTTGAAATGTCAATGCTGGGCCCCCGGTTGTAGTGCATAAAGTTTTATCGTACCCAAGTGCTGGTGGCGGACCCCTCCTCTGACTTTGTCACGATTTCTTTGGCTTCGAGGACGAAATGCATTTGCAATTGGATGGAGGACAGACAAAACGAATGGAATTCATTATTGGCCGGGAGAAGGATCTTAAAGCTTAAATTGAAAATGCATGTCAAGTGTGAGAGCTGGCACAAATCGCATCACAGTTTTGTGGCCAGCTTTTAGGCGGGGCAGGAATATGCACTTTATGACATGATGGGGTGTGGGGCGCCAGGGTCTCTCCTCTATAAATTGAGCAATTAGACAATGTTCCGGCTGGTGCTCCGCCTCCTTCTGCTGCACATATCTTGGCAATTGCAAATTTGGCTTTTCGCATTGAACTTTGACTTGCCATTCAACATGGCCCATCCACCCACCTCCCATCATCTTGTCATATGACATGATGGCCCGTCCATTGCCGAGCTGCCAATTTGCAACAGCACGGGCGTGGCAAACGGACCACGTCTAATGATGGCATACATAACCTGCCTGCCCGGCCGCCTGCCTTGGCTCACGCCCACGCCTAGGTCCTGGCTACTGGCTTCTGGTCCTTTGCAAGTGTCATGTCACAACGCACTCGGCTTGCTTGTCAATTTCGCAGCTGGGCGTGGTCCGTGCATGGGCATGAGCATGACTTGAGCCCCAGTGCCAGGCATTAGCATGTAAAAGGCAAAGTTAAAAAAAATACATTGCAGTGCAGGACAATCAGCAGACAGCCAGGCAGAAAAGCAGGAAGGCAGGGACGCCCCCATCCAGCCCGTGGCTGAGAACCCGCCCTGACAGGCGTCCATGATTAATGGTTGTCAATGGCATGCTGTTGTTGTTGCTGCTGCTGCTGCTGCATATAAAAAGTAATTTTGTTATTTTAAGAAAAGCCCTCACAGACTCTAAGGATCTGCTCTGTTTGGAGGAAATTGATTCGGCGTCGCCTGCCGCACTCGCTTTTCCTTTTTTTCCAGACGGTTGCCGCAGGAATTCCCCAACACACAGCCTCACAATTTCGCAACCTTTTGCACCCCGCGTAGAAAACTGCGCGAGGATGCGGATGGTGTTAATGGCATTGGCAATTCGCAGAGCGGGAAGAAATTTAATTTATTATTTCGAAAAGCAAAGCATTTCTAATCGAATTGTATTCCAAATACGCGCTGCATGCACATCGACTTCGAGCAGGGGGAGAAATTGAAAAATTGTCCCCGATTGTGTGGCCTTGTGTTGTCGTTAAGAAAATTTGAATTGTTTGTTTGGGATACATTGGATGGATGCTCGTTTTGGGGGGTAAATTGTGGTTATCAGATTGTTTGGGCATTAATGATGCGCCTGTTGTTTGAGTGGAAGTGAAGGACGACGGCATAGTCAATGCGCAAATTAAGTAAGTACATTAAGTATAAGCTAAGGGCACAAAAGCTTTGACGACTTCCAAGGGAAGCGGAAAGAAAATACAATACAACATTTTTGGAGCTGAGTATAAAACGGACCTAAAAAAGGCAATTAGAGAGGTGCAAACCCGTTTTAGAATATGGACCATTATCTTGGACACAAAGCTTCTAAATAGATTTTCCAATAAGAAAATGAAATCTTAATGAAATGAAATCCATCTCTGGTTAAGATCTCTAGATATAATTGGTCTTTCAAAAAGGACGGCCGATTTTTAAGACCCTGAAGTAACACCCGATAGTCCGAATCATAAATACTTCAATGAGGTGAATTTTTTATCGAAGCTGGGTCCTGCATCCGGAAGCTCAAAGTGGATGGTCAAAGACAAAATTGCTGTCTCTCTTACCATATTTATACCCAAAATATCAAATTGTGCTATGTTTATATTACAAATGGTCGCTTTCTCTTCTCCCAGATATCTATACTCAAAACAAGTGAGAAAGTCGGTCAAGCCCGACTATAATATACTCTGTACCCAGAGTAGGAGCTGAATGCAGTGCTGCAGCTGCGCTCATCTCAAAGTTTCTCTCTCTCTCTCTCTCTCTCTCTCTCTCTCTCTCTCTAACATGGTGCGGCGTTGGTTTTGAACGGGTAGGAGCGGGGTGGCGGGGGTGATTCACTTATTTGCTCATAACTTGAGAACCGCTCATCCGATCTTTATCATTTGATATGACTAACTATCTCTAAAAGGTGCGAATAATCTATCTAGAAATCTGTGGAAGATATTACTTTTTTTCCCCTCCCGGGGGTGGAAGGGGGCGTGGCAAAAATTTTAAATAAACTTGATCTGCCTGCAAGCATAAGAAGCATTTGTCCCATACACGCCAAACCTCTATCTCTTACCATCTCTGAGATCTGTTTGTTCATACAGACGGACGGACGGACGGACAGACAGACGGACGGACAGACAGACGAACGGACAGACAGATATGGCTATATCGACTCGGCTGTTGATGCTGATCCTTCTCACTGTTACATACTCTTAAATTCCGGAAATCTTAAAAAGTTAAGCATAACCCAAAATATTACTATTTTAGACATTAATTTGAGCTTGCTGTGTAATATGGATGGTGGTTACAACCACTGGGCCACAGACGGCCAGTAGTAGTATTAGTAATTTAATTCTTTTCCTTAATTTACACGGTGAACGCTTAGCTTAAGGTGAACAAAATTAATTTAAACAAGGCGTTTACAACAAAAAATATTTTTTTATTATAAAAAATATTTTTTATAATTAAAAAAATATTTTTTTTACAGTTTTAACGTTGAAGTTGACTCTGGAGCAATACTATAGCCGCACCTTGTTTTTTCGGTGTACGCATAGAAAGAGTAGAGGTAGAAAAACTTTGCGATTATCGTTTGAAAGAGCGTTAAAAATGAGAGAAAATAAATGACAAACATCAACACTCTCAGTGCAAAAATTAACCGTTATGTTTCATTTTCGTTTTGTGAGAGGTGCACTACTATAGCCGCACAATATTATTTCTTATTCTGTGTTTGCTGGCGGCGAACTTTTTTGGCGTACACTTGGTTGAGTAACTATTTGTAATAAATTCATAATTTTGCCAAGTGGGCCAGTGCTGTCAGATGTCGAGAAATGCCAATTTCTGGCGCTTAAAAGTGGGAATTGCTCATTTCGTGAAATTATCTAAAGAATTGGTCGCTCCGACAAAGTTGTGCGGAATTTTTGTAAAAACCGAATTGAATATGGTAAAAAAAACACGGAGGACGTAAGCCGAAGATAAGTCAGCGTGACGAGCGCCGATTAGTGAGTACTGAAAGCAATTCATAAAAGACCGCTAATGCGTTAGCGGCTGAATGTGGCCTAAAAGTGCCTCGCTGGGCCGTTGCACGGCCATTAATGAAATCTGAAAACATAGTGCTACGAATATTTAAGGTGGCAGCAAGGTTACTGGATCGCCATAAAGAAGACCGGATGAAATTCGCCAGAGATAACATGGGAACTGACTGGTCAAAAATAAAAAGTTTTTATAGAGCAATGCAAATATTAATTTATCTTTCTAGATCATTTTCTCGGATGGGAAACAGTTTAATTTGGACGGTCCTGATGGGTTTTCGCAATATTGGAGGGATTTGAGGAAGAAACCCCTGTAATTTTCTATGAGAAGTTTTGGAGGAGGATCATTAATGGTTTGGGCTGCGTTCTGCGAGTCTGGATGCTTGGAGCTGGCATTTCCAAGCACTCATATCAACTCAAGGGAGTACGAGGACATTTTGCAAATGAATTTATTGCCTTTTCTTCGCGGTCGAAAGCGTCAAAAGTTCATTTTCCAACAGGACAACGCATAAATACACGGCTTGAATGCAATAATGTTCGGTTTTTGGAGTGGCCCGCGTGCTCCCCGGACATGAATCCGATAAAAAAACCTGTGAGCGTTGCTGGTCCGAAGGATTTATGCTCAAAGCCCTAAGTACAATAGTACTAAGGACCTCAAATTGGCAATAATTAAGACATGAGAAGAACTGTCCCTTAGTGATTTAAAAAACCTCGTAGACAGTATGCCGAATAGGATCTATGAGTTAACTAGTGTTAAAGGAGGTTACACTCATTATTACAGTGTATAAAAATATATTAATTAGTTAACATTTTTCTATAAATTATTTAATTTAATAAAGTGCGGCTATAGTAGTGCACCTCTCACAAAACGAAAATGAAACATAACGGTTCATTTTTGCACTGAGAGTGTTGATGTTTTTCATTTATTTTCTCTCATTTTAACGCTGCAACACACGGAAACAAAAAAAAAAAAGGTGGCGGTATGGGTTTGCACCAAAGTTTTGGGGTTGCTGTTTTTGGTTGTTGCTTGCTTTTTTGGGCTGGGGGGGGGTGCCTTTGTTTTTGGGGGGGGGGTATTCTTTGTTTAGCTTCTCAATAACCCCATTAATATTACAAGGGCTGCCATTAATTTTCTTCATCTCCATTAGTCCGTTTTTCTGGTCCGCACAATTACTTTGGATTCCCCAAAACCTTTTTTTTACTCTTTTTTTTTTTTTTTTTGGTTGAACCTTTAAAATACTTTTTTTGAAACAAAGGAATCGTCTTATTTTGGAGTCGGTCTATATTTATGCATGATATCATGATCTATCAGCGATATCATGATCGATATCCTCGTTCCTGCCAGTTTCTTTGTAATTGTCAGCACTGTCTGCGCCATGTTATTGGAAGCAAACTGGGGCAATACCGTCATTTTCTTATTCGCATTGTAAAGCTTACGCGCTTGTTCAATTTGCAGAGTTCCTAGTTTTCATGTGCACAGTGACATAACTGTTCCTTTAACTTGAGTGATTTTATCCAATCCACGGAAGACTAAGTTGTTGCGCCTTGCTCCATCTTCCAGTCTGTGCATGGTGGTTTCATGGTTTCCAGTTCTAATCGAAGAGCTCGATTCCCACTTTTGAGATTTCTGACTTCCGAACGGAGTTCCCCGAAGTTATCCTTTAGGTCTTCAAAGTGCTGTTTTGGTGGCAGGCTTTTTAAGCGGTCATGAAGCAGGGTAGACCCAGTATTTAGCAACATGCACATCATGCCAGTATACTCTACAAGAGAACTGCCAAAACAAAAAACTCCATATAAATAAAATGCAAAACAAATTTTGCACCAAAAACCTTTGGCGCTCTTTTTGTTGGCAGTCCACACTGAGACTTCAACCAAATGTTAATAATGATCTAGGCTATGTGACCATATGACATGCATACATGGTCACACTGTCCTAAAAGAAAACAATTGTATTTTTTGGGATTTTTGTTTTGGCTGTTGCTTTGTCGAATTGTATACTAAGCTTTAACATTGAGTTGAGGTTTTAGCGTTTGTTTTCGAAATTTCATCTGGAAAAGTTGTGTTCTTGAAACACCAAATCTGTTGCTATTTTGTATCATAAATTTTGTTTCGCAAGTGGAATTGAGATCAAGGCTTCTTCATCTTGCGTTGATTTTTCCTGCTAAGACCAAAGTTAGTTCCAATGTAAGTAAAAACTAAACACTTTGAATACTTAGATAGGCTAAATGGCAGGACATACCTGACCCCTGGGTGTACTCTTAAAAGCTGCTTTAATCCTTAACCCACTTAAAGCCAGCCCCGCATCATAAGAGGCACCCACTGTTTCGACTTTAGTCTCCATCGTCGACGCTTCTGTTGTGTATATATTTTTATTAATTTTCCAAATGAATTCCTGACAGCAACAAAAAGACAATGACACTGACAACAGCCAGCCAGACATCCAGAGCAAAAAAAAAAAAAGGGATAACAAAAATGAGGGCAGCCATTGTCGGGCTGGTCGACCAGCGACCCGCTTGCTATTTTTTGTTTTTTTTTGGTAACTGTTGGCGACATTATTACGTTACTTACTTTACGCCATAAATGTTGTTACGTCATGACAAACCCCTTCCTCCTATGCGAGCTTAAAAAAGGCAGAGGCAAAACAATGAAATCTTTCATGGACATGACTGCCATCATTGTTATGTGAATGTGACGACTTTTTGACTTCCGTTACGCTGATGTGTTTCCGCTTCCTGTTTTATGCACAACTTTTGTCTGGGCTGTCTTGCGCTGCCTTCTTTTGATTCGCTCGCTCCGAGATGGGATAACAGGAATTCAGGACGATTTTACGCCGCGTTGATTTGCAGTGTCCCCACTCTGCTCCATCCTGTGCATCCTCAATTTCCCTTTTATGTTATTTTAATTTTATGTTATTGTTATGACACAATGAAAATAAAATTGAATTGACACTCGCCCCTGCTGCCGCCTGATAAGTAAGAGTCCCCCCAAACACAACGCTTGTGTGACAGTTGCCAGTGACATTTTTATTGCCTGGGCACAGGATATTCAAATGGGCCATAAGTGTGGTTAAAGCTCTTCGCTCGCTTGACTAAGTCTCAATCCGAGAAACTTTCAATTTTTGATGCTGCCAGCTGACGACATGACCTCTATCCCGCCCTCATTTCGGGCTCCCTTCCCGGCTTGACAGAATTATTTGTCGCGCAGGTTCAAAACAATATCATAAAGTAATTTATATGCCTGGCCAGCAGCCGAGTGGGGGTGGGCGGATGGCTCTGATGATATATGGGCGAAATGGCTTTTTAATGACAACGACGACAACAGCAGCTTGTACAAATTACAAGCACACACACACACAGGCAGAGTCAGGGATTTTGATTGACCAGACCGCCTCGTCCTGCGTTAATTTTGATTGTCTTTGGGTTGGCCTGATAAATGGGTCACACGTACGGGACACTAATAGATGAGTGTTGTGACTGGAACTTCATCAAAAGCGATTCTATTAATAGCCGACCGAAGTCTTCCTGATGTGTTTTGATAGTTTAACTTTTGGTTGGCTGAGATTCCTGATGAATTCTTTAAAATATTCATTTAGCCCCGACCCTTAGCCGGGACACGAACCGCGCTCAAGGCAGCTGCCAAAACAAAAAGGAAATGCAGAAAAAAAAGCAGGACGAACTCGAGCTCTGGACTGTGGCTGTTGTGTTGGCTTTGCGCAGATAAGAGAATTGTCCTGTCAACTGGAATGATATATGCGCCAGCGCATTCAAATTGGGCTAACAGACGAAGCAGCCCACGAACTGGCCATGGGATTGTGGGTTGGCGAGAAGCTTCAGTCGGGCGGATGTGTTTTTCTCGCACATCAGCGTGCGTTTCCTATGGAACGAAGCTGATAGTCGCCTGCCAACCAAACCGCCGCCCTCTTAACCAAAACCCCCGCTTTGCGACGCGGAGTTTTCCTGCTCATATATGGTGGGGGTTTTTTTTTTATTTCAGAGCGGGTTTGTCGAGTTGAAAAATTGGTGTGAAAATTCAAAAGGAGCTGCAACTGTATGTGTGTGTGTGTGTGCGTGTGTCTGAGGGGTGTTGCAAAATTACTTCGTGTGTAAAATTATGCGAATTGCGTATGAAAAAGAGTAAAAAATAAAAATGAGAAAAAGGTGCAGGAATATTCATGCACGTAGCGAAGGAAAATGCTGGAGGTGGGCGGGGGTGGTTGACTTGGCATCTCACTTTTATTGCATTTCAACACTTGAGTATGTGCGCATGCAAAATTTCTCATAATAAATGTAATAAATAAAATTGTAAGTTGAAATGTGACAGTTTCGTTTTTGAAAAGATTCCTAAAAGAGTGAGAGGGGGGAAGGGAGGGTTGAACTGAAAGGTGACACAAGCACAGGTGAACTCAAGTGCCGCACTGATATACTGCTGGGGTTATAAGATATTAAAGGGTTTCAGGAGAAAAAGTAAAGAAGAAAATGTTGCCATGAATAAATGAAAATGAAGCACTCAAAGGGGCAAAGTAAGGCAACCAAATGGAATTTGTGTGTAGCTTAGATGTGAAATCAACTTAATAAGTGACACAAGATGAGGATTTACGGGTGGAAAATCCATACAGGACAATGACTATGACTTACTAGTTTTGGTCGAAAAGATATATACCAAGATAATTTCTTGCTTGTTCTGTATTATGAGAGTTTAAGAATGATAATTTTTTTTCAAACTCATTCTCTTTTTCTTGTTAAGATCCGTTTTCCGACCGATTGGTCCTATGGCAGCTATAAAATATAGTCATCTGAGTTCGCAAATTAGACATTCGACTGAGATCATTGCCCTGATTTCTCAGTCATATAAAGGGTGATCCATTAAGAGGTTCTTTTTCCATATTCTGGTATCATTCTGTCATCTTATTTTTGTAAAGGATGCTGAGTCTGAATCATTCAAGGTATTTTTAAAATTAGCGAGCAACCCAGCTACGACTCCAACTTTACATCTTTTCTGAAAATATTTGGAAATGTGTTATAAGCGGATCGAATGATATAAGTAACCCAGACGGCATATAAAACCAAGGATAACTTTATGTTTTTAAGAAATTTGCAATAGTAAAAGAGGACGAAATTGAGGAAACGCATAAAAAGCTTAACAATTATCACAAAGACATAAGGTTGACGATTGAGTTTAAAATTGACCCTTCTTGGACTTAATCATACACAGAAAGGACAATATTTTATTGGAAAAGTCTTGAAAGTAAGCGATCCGGTTTTTCATAAAAAAAAAAAAAAAATCGAATAACTAACATTCTCAAATCCAAAATTTTTCCTCATAGTAAACCCCAGAATAGTGCACCAATGGAAAAAACACCCAAGATCTACAAATCGGTTGTCTATTCCAATCGTTTAATTCATTCCGATTGCTACAACAAAGATGGAGGTATAGGTAATAGGTTGGAACCTATTAGTATGAAATTATTAAGGTCATGCTCTCATTCCCGTACCGATACTTTTGGATGTATAATTATACATTATATTATATTATAATTATATTATAATTAGCGTTAATTTAAAAATTTGTACTCAATGAAAGTGTCGTATGAGTAACTTTTATACACTTGAAAAATGTATTATAATTTTGCCCAGAAGTTTGCAACGCAAAGAAGGAATCATCTCCGACCACATAAAGTATATATATTCTTGATTAGCATGACGAGCTGAGTTGATATAGCCATGTCCGTCTGTCTGTTTCTACGCGAACTAGTCCCTCAGTTTTGGAGCTATCGAAATGAAACTTTACATACGGGGGTGATCCTAGAGATTTTGTCCTCGGTTGGTTTGCAAATCGCTCGAAAAATCCGTCGGTGTCCCAGAACTTCAAGAGATTTCCTTTTCTTATTTGAAAATCTAGTTAGAACAGAAACTGTTCCAATTAAAGTTCCATCGCTAAAAACAGGGCTGCATCTCTCGCAAAAAAAATTTCCCTAAGTTAAGTTTTGTGTTAATTTGATGTTAAACTGAAATTTTTTGATTGTGATAAATGTTTTTATGATGCATTTTTAAATTATAGTTCAAATTTAATTCACATTCTTCATAAATATAATTAAAAATTTAAATATTTTTTGGCGTCAAACATAAAGTATAACTCTCCAGCCCTTAATGCGCTGGCTGCCATCCAGATGGAGCCACAATCGCCAAACGGCGCCACTGATGTGGTTGGTTTAGATTAACATGAAAGACTTTGGTTGTTTTTCCTAATAATTATTGAAACGCAAATTTCAATGTTTAAACTAATTAAATAATTAATTCATTTTATGCAACCTATCCAGAAAAATAATTTTGTTTACAGTTCCAAAATTAGTTTTGCTTGTCAAAATTGTTTGGGTGGTGAATTTAGCGAAATCTCCCGACAAAACACGAGAGATTTGAAACCAACCGAAAGAGATTTCTGTGACACCGAGAATTGGTTTTGGGTTGGAATTTGGTTGGAAGAGATTTCTGTGACACCTCCGATAGAGTCTTCTTTTAATTGCACGCTGCTAATATGTCGGAACCGACCGGATCGGATGACTATATCATATAGCTGCCATAGGAAATATCGGTCGGAAAATGAGTTTTAGTTAGAAAAACTGTTTTGTTCTCAATATTACTGCTCTCAAACACGGTCATGGGTAAATGTAATGTTTTTAAGCTGATCTGCGAAGTTTGGTCGAAGTCGTTTACCGTTGAGACAAGCTATTTCGAGTGCATCAAAACTTCGGTACAGATGAAGTTAGTTAGTATATAGCTACGCCTTTCTCGTTTTTCCAAAATTTTAGGGCTCTGTCGCGCCAATTTAAAATTAAAATAGAATTTTTTGATTAGCTTTGGGAATGCTGAGACCTGTTTGTTACATTTTGCCGTTTTGGGGTTCGGCCTAGTGTCTATAGCCCATAAGCCGATACATACAAAGCAAACATTCTTTATTAATGCGAAGAGCAAAATAGCGACGCTGGAAAGAAGTAATTTTATATACAAAATCCCATGTGCTGGAGACGGAACCACCACCATACAAATAAAGGTTTACTTTAGAAATGTTGTAAAGGCTGATTTTTTAAGAGCTATAGGAAAGTTTTTAAAATGTTCACCGAACTCGCCTCTCAATAAGTCCATTGTTGCGCGTGCTGTGTGGCATGTGGCACCGTCTTGTTGAAACCACATGTCATGCAAGTCAAGCTCTTGCATTTTGGGCATCATTCACAGTTACGTTACGATTCGCATCATCTTTGAAGAAGTGCGGTCCAATGATGCCACCAGCCCATAAACCGCACTAAACTGTGACTTTTTCTGAATGCATTGGTAGTTTTGCAATGCTTCTGGCTGATATTTACTCCAAAATCGACAATTCTGCTTATTTACGTACCCATTGAGCCAAAAATGAGCTTCGTCGCTGAACACAATTTTTCGGTAAAAAAGTGGATCTTCGGCCAACTTTCCAAGAGCCCATTCACCAAAAATTCTACGTTTCGGTAGGTCGTTCGGCTTCAATTCTAGCACCAGCTATATTTTAAAAGGCTTTACACCTAAATCCTTCCGCGAAATTTTCCACGTTGTTGACTAACAGAGGCCCATTTGCTGCGAACGGCGACGAATCGATAATTGATGGTCATCATTAACACTGGCCGATCCCGCTGCGATATTTTCTTCAGTTCGCACTCTACGTAAGCGTGTTGGTGGTTTAATGTCCAACAATGTAAATTTGGTGCGAAATTTAGAGACAATTGCCCGAATAGCCGCTTCAGTGGGTCGTTTAAACTGACCATAAAATAGAAGAACCGCTCGATGAACTTTCTTAACAGAGCACGCATTTTGATAATAAAATTCAATAATTTGCAAGCGTTGTTCGTTTGTAAGACGATTCATGGTTAAATTATAGACCAAACTGAAGATGTTTGACAGTGAAATAAAACACGAAACGTGCGAAACGAGCTGTTTAAACCAGTGTTGCCAAAAAGATAATAGCTAAAAAATCACCCTTTATATTAAAACACGAGGTTGTAAGATTAAAATTGTGGCTCTGACAGTTTTTTGTGGTCAAATCTAAAAACAAACTTGATCTGGGTACGTTATGCACCTATGTACATGCAAAAATTTGTGTCTTTTGTGTCTCTATCTCTTTTAGTCTCATTGGCAGAGGTTGACTTCAGCCCGATATTGAAATTCATTTTGATCACGAAATTTTATTAATATAAAATAAGCAAGTTGAAGGTTTTATTAGCTATTTGACCACAACTTTATAAACCAGACACAATCAAGCCCTTAATGTGGGTTGGCCACTGTCTTTAAAGAACCTACCGGTTCTTGGCGTCTCGACTGCAATTCAGCAGTTGCCTTCTCATGTCGAGAGTGCTAGAAATATTTGGGAACAACAAGGCAAAAAATCAACACTACATAAAAACAGCAAGTTCACAATTTAATTCGTGTATGTGTGTGCAACCTTTTAGCCTAACTGTATTAGTATGAGAGATTTTTTTAGTTAACTTCTTAACTAACTTAACTTCGAATTTGCTGACGTTTTATTTGGAATTCCGTATTTGCTTTAATCTCGAGGCAGGATTATTTGATTTGCAATTTGGATCTGTAGTTGAAATAAGCCTTTTCAGATTGACTCAAGTACAATCAAGGACGACTCCTTCTTTAAATTTAACCATTGGTTCGAGATCAAATCAATTTATTAGAGCTTGATTTCAGCTTCCCATTGTTTTTTCTGTGTGCTTAGTTCTTGAATTGGCACTCTTTAAGACACTCTCGGCCTTTTTCATCTGTTTTCTATCATGATTAATGTAAGTTTTTGGCTACACATTTCCCTTAATTTGTTCAATTACCGCCCATTTTTTTGTAAGTCCTATTTGCTGGTCTGCTTTTAGATCTATCAAATTGCGTAGCAAATACAACGTCAACTTTTACATCACATACCCGAATCAACGAGAATCAAAGTGAAATATAAAGTGACGAGTGTATGCCCTTTTCCATGTGTGAGGATATCTGCTTGTTTTATCTGTAAGATAAGCTTGACGGCGTATTTGGAAAATTTTTTAATTTGAAGAAACTGCTTAGAGAGCAGCAAGCGGACGGGTTTCATCGGTTGAGAGAAGATTACCAATGAGACGTTCTAACAAGTTTAGGACTAATTGCTTCCAAAATTCCAAATCTTATCGGGTTGAAAGTTAAATCTTAAGAAGTCCATATTAGCGAACAATTGCAACGAAGTAGTCAGAGCATCGGAAAAAAGTCTAGTTTTATTAGGACGATCTCTAAATTTGGAAGTCGTAGAAGAAAATCTTAGCTGCACAATATGAATATCCAAGCCTCACGTCTCTGCGTGGTGACCCCGATGCGTTAGCTGCTGGCTAACGTAAGCGGTAAATTGTGTAAAAAGGTATGGTTCGTCGGGCTTGGTACCCATCACAGCACCACGAAGACATCATGTTGAGTCGTGCACCGTCACGATTAGTGCCCGGAACGTGCTCAACTCTTCTCAAGAATGACTTAAAGTAAACTGAATTCTAACCATAAGCTTTCTTATTGGAATAAAGGTTCCATTTGCTCAAATCGAAAGTCAGTTTTAGCACTTAAAAGGCAAAATTCCTTTCATAGCTAAAAGTGCCATTTGAAGTGTATGAAATAGTGTTTGACATCAAAATCGTTTAATGCAAAATCAGCACAAAATTTTCAACACAACAATAAGCAGCGTCATCAGTTACAGGACAACGCAAACAACATCACGAACAGGACAATGAAATAATTGACGCCATTGATGGCGCTGGTCTCAAGCTCGATGCCAAAACTCTGCAATCTGAAGCGAGAGTTCACGTTCCGCAGGAGTTTTTGTGGCAGGAGACGTAACAGCATTCTTTGGGAATTGAGCTCATTATGGCATCAGCATCACGAATGCCTTGCCACGCCTCCATTAGTGTAAAAAGCATGCCCACGCCCCTGCCCACGCCCGAAAGTCAATGGAGGCGGAGCTCTATTTTGCTGGGGCCCAAAGATGAGAAACTATGGCAAAGTGCGGGTTTTGTTTGCGCCAGCGAAATGAGCTCCAAAAATGTTGCTCAGGCACGGGATTGATGCCAAGCAGCTTAGGTGCTGCCTGTCCATATCGAGAGACTCGGGAATAACCCATTGTGTTACCCCTGGCAATGGCAGCAACTTTGGGGCGTTCAGGCTGAATAAATGGGTGTAAAGGGCAAACAAAATGATTAATTGCCCTGAGCTTTGATCGCCTGCATGCACACGACAAAAACAACAACAACAGTAACAGCATTGAAGCCAAGGAGTAGTGGAAGGATATGCCCAACAAAGGGTGCAAAGGATGTAGATGTAGATGTAGCTGGGCTGTAGCTGGGTGGAGGTTAGGGTTAGCTCTGATGCTCTCTGGCGTTATAACAGAACGACTTTGCTTCCGTTTGAATAAACAAACACGGAAATGTAACCCCCTCGTGTACTGTGCACGGCCTGGATACAAACTAATGCTGACCAAATGGCCACAGGCCAGGACGAATACTCCTACTCCTGGCAAAAAGTGCGGCGACTAGGCAAAGTATCACTCAACAACAAAGAGTCGAGCGTCGCGTTTTATCCTTCAAAATCCTCTAATGAGAAGGGTTGAAAATTGCTGTGGTCGCTGCTGTTGCTGCTGCTGCTGATAACATGGCCAGCAGCGTTGGTCAGCTGTGGCAGGATAAAAGGATAATGCGGGTGTGCCTCACACTCGCCCACGCTCTCTGTCTCTCTGTGTGTAATGTTGCATGCCGGGATTTTCATTCGGTCGAGTATTTGTTTTAAAATTACATAAAAATTGCCCGGAAAAAGGACTCGCCCGTCCATATTAAAAGCACATTTTACTGGCATAATTTTACTCAACATCGTAAACTACTTAGAGCTAGGCCTTAGAACAGGTCACCAACCAAACCAAGGGGAAAAAATGAAAAAGAAAATTTAATGAAAAACGTTGCCCCATAAACATTAAAAGACCTGGCCACGCCCCATTCCGGCTTCGACCCGACGATAAGCAGACAAATCGCTAAGAAAAATACGCAATTTAAATGCATAACACACACAGGACATGCCTAATGCCAATAATAGAAAAGGAAATCCCGTCACAAATCCTCCCAAGGCAAACTCCACTCGCTTTGGGCATGGGAAAAAATTATGTAGCCTACGTTATGGAACACGTACACACATACACACACATGCATAACTACACTGAGAAATAAAGAGACTGTCTTAATGGAATTTATACTGTTTTCTGTGCTTCTGGTGGTATACTTAAATTAAGAATTTATCTATCTTGAATGTAGATTTTTTCAAACAAAATTTAATTCAAAAATTCTATAAATTTTGTGGTTGAAATACGGAATATCTTTCATTTAGTACGAAATAGACTTGGATTTCAAAGCAAGCCGAAAATTTGAGCTAGTCTTTTTCTGGTTCTAGGGATGTCGAAATAACGGGATACGTAAATAAATAAAAAAATAGATCTCTTGGATATTACTAGTATTAGTGATGCTACTAATATCCAAGAGAATGCTTTTATGAAACCTTCCTTTTTCTCCAAAAACCAAAAAAAAGTATTCAAAAAATATCGTCAAAACTTATTCGATATCGACATTTCGACAACCCTAACTGGTTCTATTACTTCGTAGACATCGAATCCTGACCTTTGGATAAATCAAGCAATCAAGACTTGAGCTAGTCTAAGCATTGGGCAACACGATCATTAAAAAGTTGTGCAGTTCATTTGTTCGACATACGGAATCGACCTTATTCACATTTAAATTACTTAGTCCTGGGCCAAAGTTCTTCATCATCAGCCATCTCGTGCGAGGCGCTAAATATAGGTTCTGTAAGAAAGAATTAGCACGTATTTGTCTGGCAAAAACGACATGTGTGAAGCTATTTCCCACTTCTCATCGCTGCCTCCGTGAGTTGCGAAGGGTAGGCCACCATCGATTCCACTCTTGGTGTGCTTAGCACTCGGGCAGCGTAAGCTGTCCTTTAACGAAGCCCAAGCCGCGTTGCAATGGTCTCTTAGAAAAAGAAACAATTGTAATTAACATAATAAAACAAGTAAGAGTGTTGCGGTCGATTGCCCCGACAGCAAAATACCCTGTTTCAAGTAATTTGGTTCCTATAGCTTTGAACTCCTTTTATTTTATAATTTATTTGAATAAATGGGGAGACCAAATTGGTGGTTTTGTCGGATCTTATAGTGGTATACAGATAGACAATGGTCAGATATATATAAGAAGGTTAAAGCTTAAAAAAAGTTTTTCGCGGTTAGAAGAAGGAGGAGAGAATTGCAAACTGCAAACGGTACAGTACACAATAGCAAAAATTTGTGGCTCTACCTCTTATAGACAGTTTTTCGCTGTTAAAAGATGGAGGAGGAGGAATTTTCCAAATCTGAAACAAACTCGATGTGGGTACAGTATACACCTACATACATGCCAAAAATTGTGGCTCTATCTGTTGCAGTCTCTGAGATCGACGCGTTCATACAGACAGACAGACGGACAGACGGACGGACGGACAGACGGACATGGCTAAATCGACTCGGCTTTTGATACTGATCAAGAATATATGTATATACTTTATGGGATCGGAGGTGCTTCCTTCTGGCTGTTACATACATTTGCACAACTTCATGATCACCTTTTTCCCATTTTTAATGAGAACAGGGTATAACTAGTAATTTCGTTTGATAACAACAGCTATTAAATTTTTTCACTGGCGTGCATAAGCGTCTTCAGCGAAGCTTTTGTTATTGATGGCAAATGAATTCGTGCACACACATACTCACACAACCGATTTTTCATTCTTTATCTAGTGGTTCTTATTGTTGCAGAATTATTTTGGTGAATTGTATCGGTGTCTACGCGGCCGTGAGCTGATTCTGGGCACCTCAGAATTGGAACCCATGTATTTAGTTTTAAGATCAAATCGGGATTGATTTAAAAATTCTTGTATATATTTTTTGTGATCACGTTCTTGTCTAAAGAATGTATCGTTATTGATATAAGTATTAAATGAACTTGAGTAAAGAATTTGTGGTACTTATTTAAACCTAGCTCAATGCAAAAGTAATATCAAATACTTATTAACATTCTATCGGACCCGTTCCGGTTTCAGTGTAAACGTTTGAAAGTTACGAACTGTCGACCATCGGAAATATCTTGCTACGAGGAACTCGGATTATAGTTTCGAAAATATTACGAAACAAAGTTTAGGAACTGGCACATGAGGGTCATCCGGGCGAATCTGCAATGAAACGGGGATTGAGGACCAAGGTGTGGTGGCCATTAATGGACTGTGAAGCAGAGAAAGCAGTCAAAGCGTGCAGTGATCGTTTAATGGATTCACAGGCGGAAAACCGGCTCCAATGGATGTGGTCTTAATCCAGTCCTCTGGAAAAAGGGATGTGAGAGACAGTCTTCTCATAGCACTCTCTAACATGCCTTCTTTTTTTTCCAGAGGACTGGATTAAGACCTCTCCGCGATCTTCTTTAAATGGGCAACGTTCCTGGTCATCGTCTTCGTCCCATCTGACACTTGTACGATGTTTCCTGATCTCTGCAGCAAAGTGTATGCGGTGACATTAAAGTTTGAAGTCAACTTGCTAGGGAAAACTGTGTTCTTGTTCTCTTTTTCTTTTGCCCCTCGATTTTTATCGGCCACAGTCTTCCCTTTTTGTTTCCGAATTAGGCCGTTGTCCTTTGCTGTCGAATCCATGTATTCCCCAGAACGTCTTGAATACTAGGAATCTTGTACCCCTACCCCTAACCCTATTGAACATTAGCTCTGTTCGGAGTTATTTAAGCAGTTGAAACCGATTGCTCGCTGTCAAGTGCAATCAATTCGTCAAAGAGACGACCTGATCTAGTTACCACAGATATTCTTCGCAGCTTCCAAATCGATTTTGTATGGACTCGGAATTCAGAACTGATCCGTTTATGTCCCGAAAAGGTCTGGGCTAGTCATCGGATATGTTAGTACAGAAGTTATTACTGCCACAAGCTCCCAAAAAATGATCCCTTGTTACAGGTTGCCAGAAAAAAAAGAGAGTGAGCGAGTCTGTTAAATTTGTCCCTTTCATTCTTCTTCTTCTTCTTTATTGGCCATCACAACCGTTTGACGGTCTGGGCCTCTGCGATTAAGGCTCTTCAGTCGCTTCTGTCACTTTCATTGGTTGAACATATTGTGCTAGCTCTGTTTTTCACATACTGAATACGGGCAGGGAGCATAAAAGCCCTTCTCCATTCCAATGGTTTTTTTGTTCGGTCGCTGCCGATGCAGCTACAAAAATTTTAAGTATGTAGAGCTTTTAAGACAAATTTAGCTGAGGCTGAAATTCTGCTAGCACCTCTGCTCATATTGCCGACCTCTGGCTTAGAATCAAGGATTTTGCAAATAAAACTGAATATTTAACTTGAATAAAATACTTTCTTTCCACTACATACTATTGTCATCGTTTTAACACGATTATTTGTCTGAGTGCATATAGAAAAAGACGTTGGAAAATATAGAAAGTAATCTTACACAGCGCATACAGGGGGATACCGCCACATACAACCACCTTTGGCGACATTTTGTTGCAGATTAAGTTCTATTCGCACATGGCTGACTTGAAATACGATACACGCACACACACACACACACACTCGTATGAGCTTGCATGCATGTGTGTGTTTGCCTCAAAGTAATTGGGACATCCTGCGAGCATATAAAGTGGATATAAAGTAGCAAAAAGCAGCCTTAAGGCCCAGCTCCCTGGCATTTTTATGCGTTCAAATGTCGTCGTGCTTCATCCGTTGTTCCCCCCTCTCGTTCCCCTGAAACGCTTGTCGGTTTGCTGGAATTATTACAATTTCATGCTATTTTTTTCTATTTTATTTGTTGTCGCACTGAGCTTATGATTTCTGAAATATGACACATGAGTGAGACAGGCTGATGGAGGATGGGGAGAAGCAAGTTCAAGTTGCAGGTAATAAATTTTGGTGTGTGTGTGTGTGTGTGTGTGCGCTGTTAATATTGAAAACGTACAAATGTCTTAACTTTCTATATATTTCAATTCTTTTCTTGTGCTGCCAAGGCACAATGCCGGTCAAGACACTGAGGATGCAGAGCCTTTGACTTTCTTTACTAAACTACTACACAGAGTTTTTTGTAAGATATGAAGCTGACATTTGAGACTTTTTAAAAGAGTTTTTATCATTAGCCAAAAGGTGCTTATTCTCTGCGTTCCTTCTGCTTCTTTTCTGTGTCTCTGCCGTGTGACCGTGGCCAACCAACTCTGATGAATCGATTTCATCATCAATTAGTCTATGTATAAAGGCAAAATCTTTGTCGGTGATCAAGAATTACTTCTCGCTACAAACAAAACATATTAATTCATTGACCGGTCATAATATTGCCGTAATTAAAACACTCTATTGGGACATTATCAAGCATTTAAGAGAAGCACTGTTGTAAGCTTCTGTAAAATATCATTACGTAACACTTGGTATTGTTAAGGTTTAATAGATTATCTTTTCACCAAGACTGAAATGCATCCAAGTCAGCTTGCAAATTATAGTTGGAAACCAAATCATTATCGGGGGTGCTACAGAAACCTCTTCCAACCAAATTCCAACCGAATCCCAATTCTTAGGTGGCACTGAAATTTCTATTTGTTCGACTCAAACCTCCCGGAGATTTAGCAAAGCTCTTTTCGCACTAGCGAAAGGAAGCCGATTAAGGAAGCGGATTAAGGGCTGCAAGTTATACCTCATGTTTGGCGCCAGCTAATTTTTAAATTTTGCATTATATTTATGGAGAACACAACTTAAATTTTGAACTATGATTTAAGAATGCATCATAAAACATATAACACAATCAAAACATTTCAGTTAAACATAAAATTAACCCATAACTAAAAAATAGAGGGAAGCGAAGTTTATATACCCTTAAAGCATAATAAATGTTCATCCGATTTTGATAAAATTCTCCAAAATTGTGTTGAAAAAGTTAACATTCAAATCTGCAAAGTATAAAGACGCTACCATTGAAAACAAAAAAGGTTCTCTCACTAGAACAACTCTTTCGAACTTGACAAAATTGTGTGGTAGTATATAATATTGATCTGTACAAAGTTTAGGAGCGATAGCATTGAAAACAAAAAAGTTTTTCTCACTAAAACTAGTTTTTCGACCGTTCGTTCCTATGGCTATATCAATTCAGCTCGCCATGCTGATCAAAAATATATATACTTTATATGGTCGGAGATGCTTCCTTCTAAGCGTTCCAAACATCCGGACAATTTTAATATACCCTCTCCAAGGGTATAAAAATAGAGGGAAGCTAACTTCGACTCGACCGAAGTTTATATACCCTTGGAGCATGATATGTATGCTGGCCAGTGTGTTACATGGCTGTACGATATATTCATCAAATTGTCCAAAATTGTGTTAAAACAGATAACATCCATACCTGGAAATTATAAAGGGCGCTGCGAAATAAGGCCCCAATGAAATAAGGCCCAAAAAAAAAAAAAAAAAAAAAAGAAAGAAATAAGGCCCCAAAAATTTATATGGAAAACAAAAACAACGATTTTTCTCAAAGTTGGGGTGTTATTTAATTTTTGGGGCTTTATTTCCTAAATAAAATTTCAAAATGAAATAAGTCCCCAAAAGAAGAAATGAAATAAGACGCCAATTTTTAATATGTTTTAAGGGATCTTATTTAATTTTTCATATTTTTCCTAATATATGAAAAAAAATTAAGTACTTAAATAACGATTAATTTTGTTATTTGCAGGTATTCTTAGACTAAGTATTTGATGCGCAGAATTTTTGTACAGATGTGCAAAAGTAACGTTTGAAAAAAAATTCAGTGATGAACTTTTGAGTATGTTGATCAGTTTAGTGATTTGCATAGTGCGAAGTAGACATAGGCAAATTTGTTTCGTGAATAACTTTGGTGTTTTCGCTTCGATTTCAATGTGCGTTTCAGAATAGATAGATATACGGCCAAAGATAAAATATGCTACTATGTTGTAACTTTAAAATTGTAGCTCTGACAGTTTTTTGCGGTTTAAGGGGGGAGGGGAAAAATGTTATCAAATTTGAAACAAATTCGATCAGGGTACGGTATCCACCTATGTTCATGCAAAAATTTGGGTCTCTATCTCTTATAGTCTCTCTGAAAACAAAAAAGGTTTTCTCACTAAGAGTTTTTTTCAGACCTATCCTTTGTATGGCAGCTATACTATATAGTTGTCCGATTTTAAAAAATCTCGGTGAAATTATGTAAAATCATAGAAAACATATAAACACGAGGGTTGAGAACGATAACATTGACAACAAAAAAGTTTTTCTTACAAAAACTACTTTTTCAACCGATCGTTCCCATGGCAGCTATATGCTATAGTCATCCGATCCGGCCGGTTCCGACAAATGTGCAGCGTATTTGTACTAAAAGACTTCGTGCAAAGTTTGGTTACGATAGCTTTAAAACTGACGGAGGAGATAGCATAGAAACAGACGGACGGACAGACGGACATGGCTATATCAACTCAGCTCGTCATGCTGATCAAGAATATATATACTTAATGTGGTCGGAGATGCTTCCTTCTGTGCGTTACAAACATCGGGACAATTTCAATATACCCTCTCCAAGAAATAGGTTCCTCAGGAATTTAAAAGTATTCAAAAAAATCTTAAATTTGGGCCAAAAATTTGTGTGCTTAACGACTATTTTATTTCATTTTGTGTCATTCTGTAGAACGGAACCTTTTATGATAGACAAGATCATTTAGTAAGCAGCGAAGCACTCGGGTCTAGTAGTATTTTATGAAAACAATAAGAGAAAACTAGAACGAATTATTTGAATACGAACACTTTTGAAAAAAATGTATTCGTTTTTGATTTTCAAAAATTTTGCTGTTGGAATCGAGCTAAATTCGTTTTCAATTTGGTTCTTATAGGCAAGGAGAGTGGGGAGAAGCAAACTTAGAGAGAATAGCGCTGGACGCGCTCTCACAGAGAGAGAGAGAGAGTGAGAGAGAGAGAAGAGAGGGAGAGAGCGGAGCAAATTGCCATTACAAAATGGGTTACTCCTGCGTTACGTTACCATTAGTATGAAGGAAATGCTCCCATACAATCTGCATTACTTTGCCATATGCATGGCAGCTGTGTAAACGGGGTGCCGACAACCTGCATTACTACACTAGTGGGCATAATTATTTTGACCAAAAATTATTCATAACTTAACCATTATATCTTTTAAACGAAAAATCCTAAAATTTTGAAATTTATATCGGATAATGGTATAAAAGTAAGCTTTGAATTTAAAAAAGACCGTTTCTAGGCCATAAAATCAGGAAATGGGCAAAAGGGGGTTTGCATTTTATTTTGACAGAATTGAAGATATGAATTATACCAGCAGGACCGTGAAAACTGCAAAGCAATCATTGGTTTAGCAAGGTTTTATAAACAATTTGAAATCTTGTAAAAATCTACATTTAATGTAGAATTTTTAAAATTATAAAATTTCGTTTAAAAGATATAATGGTTTATTTATGAATAATTTTTGGTCAAAATAATCACTAGTAGTGTAAGAATTATGCCAAAGTAAAGCTTCCCATTACGAATGCATACATTATTTTTTAAAATTGTAATGCAGAATGTTCGCAGTCTGTTTGTTTTCGATTACTATCGCTGTAACGAAAATTAGCCTTACATTTTCGACAGAACACGTTGAGCTCTGCGCCGCTGGGTTCTGTCGTTGTCAGATGTGAGCGGTTTCGAGTGTGCAAAAGTAAGCGATTTAAGGATTGTATAAAATAAGGACAATGTTAAAAACACCTTATTAAAAAAAAAACCATTAAAAAAAGAGATGCTCCTACCGGGACACGATCCACGGCCTCAAAGATTTCTAAGAGAACAAGACGTCCACTCGACCACACACAGACCCGCGCGACCACACAAGTGCGTTTATTCTTAAATACGGTTCTGCCGCGACTTGTAGACTAGTCGAGTGAGATAGGCTGCCCGTCCACTGTGTGTGCTTCAGTCTTCGAGGTAACGAGTTCAAGTCACAGTAAAGTAAATAATAAAATGTGGTATCTATGTGGCTATCTCAAAATCAATCACAGCGTCGAAAAAAGTGGGGGTGGGGTTGTTGATGGTAAGTGCGAAGAGGACCAAACATCATGTCCCTCACCACCCCCCACCCCCTTAAAGTATTTTTTGAAGTCTTTTATTTTGAGAATTATCCGTACTTGGATCAAGTACTTAAACTATGGAATCAAGAATGTTGGAATCTGAAAATTGGCACTTGGATCAAGCATTTTCACTCTTACCGTACTTTTGAGAACGAATACTCTTGTTTCAAGAGTAAAATTCTCTATTTTTCTGTGAGTGTAATCTTACACAGTTCATTACCACAAAACCTAAGTATACAGCCGGGTACTCCATCGGGACCCGGTGCATAGGTAGGCTTAACAGAGTAAAGAGCGCAAAGGAGAGAGCTTTCAGTCATCACAGGGCTAAAAATTGAACTAGATTTATTGAACCGATAAGGGTATGGTTGATACGCATAAAAGCTAGAAGACCAGTAGGTTGACGTTGAAAACTCCGCAAACAGATCGGCTATGGCCTGATCAGTGTTTGCTTTCGCAGTACCATACCGCACTGAAGAGGGATTGTGAAAGATTTGCATTTAGAGTTAACAAACGAATAAAATTGCTTAAGATTGCGGAAGAACTTAGTTAATTTTTTAAAATCTTATACATTATAAAATATCTTGACTTTTTTGTTTTTGTAAATTTTAAGTTCTTTTGGGCCAAGTCTGCCTATCAGGACAGCGAGGAAGCTCAAGTGGAAAACAAACATCAAAAAGCGAATCCAAGGTGTCATCAAACAGTTGCACAATTGAGACCAGTCGTTTATATCCCTCCCTTTCCCTGCGGAAAGCACAATGACCGAACTGTAAAACCCGTTTCTATCACTAACATTTCTCTCCTTAATCGTCATATGATTATAAATGAAATTTGGAAAAACCCTAATCCCCTTGCATTGCCCCACATCCCGCCATGCGTCCACATTGGATAGGGTTTAATGTCAACTATTGTTGTTGGGCAACATCAACATCAACAGCGCCATGAACAATGACAAAGGTAAACATAATACAATGGATGCAATTTTTATCAAATATAAAACAAAAACAACATCCTGAATGCATTTGCCAGCGGAGCTGTGTGCTTGTGTCCGCCACAAGCCCCCCGAATGAATCCCGAAAAACCAATCCCAGATCGAAGTCCTGGCCAAACAGAAGCCATTTGTCAAATGCGTCGCCATCGTTGGCGGCGCGACTCTGAGCCGCAGATAAAACCGTTCGGAAAGCACAAAACAAACATCAAACAGGCAAACAAAAAGTACACCAACAACAACAACAAAACATGCGCGTGCATGAATACAAAATGCGACACGCAGACAACAACAACAACGAGAACAAAAGGATGCGTGGCAATATTTTTCACGCGCGCGTGAAAGAGGGAGAGGGCATATCCTTGCGCCATAATGGGATTATGGCCGATTAATGCATTGACATGTAACGATTTTCGATTGAATTTATCGTTTTTCGGCGGCTCGAGCCATTTTATTCATTTACGCCCACACGTATGCAATGATATTTGCACGCTGACTTCACCCCTACGCGTGTGTGTGTGTGTGTGTGCGCGTCCCAGCGGGTGTTAGAAAACAAAAGCTGGACTCAAACAACTAGCCAACTGGTCAATATGCAAAACAACAATTGTTGTCCACAGACTCTCTCAGTCTCTTGTCAACAGTTTTCCCATCCTCACCAATGCGGGGCATATTGACTGTGTCTTGTGGACATCTAAAAAAATAAACTTTCATTCCATTTCAATTAATATGAAACTGGATAAACAAATTTCCAAAATGTGTCAGTGTTTTCATATGTAATCTTGACTGCTTCGCCGGAAAATCAATTTCACACATTTTCTACTAGTTTTTTAATTGGAAAGAAAATAACTTAAGAAAAACATCTACCAGGCTTGTTCTCAATTCCACTTTTATAACAGCTTTTCGAAAGTGGAATTGATTCATATGCTCATAAAAGTACATAAAGTTAATTTTCCATAATTCTGTGATAAATTTGGAAAGTGTTAAAACAATTTAATTTGAATTTTAGTTTTTAATTGACTTAAATAGACTTTCTTTTAGATTAATGTGTCCAGATTTTGGCTGTGTAAACAAAAATGAAGTGTAAATCCTAAAAATCAGGCCTGAGAACACGCATGTATAACTTTTGCCTCAGGTTGTTGACGAAAATTGCCTACATTTTCCTAAGAGGAGATACGAGTGCAGTTAATTATCTGAAATCGATGTTTTGGTACACGGTTCTTGGTCATAAAATGAAACGAATGAATATTTGTTTACATCTTTTTATACGGTCACTCAATGTCTTCAAATCGTGGAACAACTTATTTAAAATGGCCGCCTTGTGCCTTTTAGCAACGCCGAAGTCTCTCTGGGTTCTCATGGATCGAAGCGAACAATGCCCACAGAGAAATTCTGTTTACTGAGGAGTAAATGTTTACCATAGTAGAATCGTTCAACAAACAGAATGATAGAGTGTATGCTGTGTCATCAAGCGTCCGAACTCAATCCGACCGGGGCTTGATACCGAAACGAATTTCGGTTCCGGTTCCGATACCGGTACGTCCCGAAATGAATGTTTCGGTTAAAGGTTCCATTTCGGTTTCGATACGGTACCCGCACTTTTATTTCGGTATACCGGTACGTACCAATAAAAGTAATAGTTAATTTCAATACTGAAAAAATTTAATTCTCAAATCAATCAAAATCATTTTATTCCTGTTTAATGAAACATTTAAAGTAAAACTATTTAGCTTTCATATTTCGCAAATAAGTTCTAATGATTACATTATATGCCCATAAATATTACAGTGCAACTCATAAATTGGTTACGCAAAAAATTTTTACCTTTTTATTTTTAAAGAGCATACCGAAACTAAAAATCCCAAAGGACTTGGCCCTATCACATCGTAAATAAAAGACCCAAATGGCATCGTCGAATCTCAGTGTAACGCTTGCATTAATTTTTCTTCTAAGCTAAATAAGCAAGCGTTGAAATGCAAAAAATATGTGTCCGCTTATACTGGCATACCTTCAGTTGTAATTTATGATGGTGCCGAGCCGCCAAAGCCTCCGAGTCCGGAGTCTGTGCACTGACTTTTTTTCCTCTAGTTTATATCTTTAACTTTGCCAAAGATATAAAAACAAAATTCCAAACGGTTTATGATATATCGACTTTATAAAAATTTACCTTTTTTCAAAATTTCAGTTTGGGGTGAAAATATGTTGGGTATCAAAAACGTACAATTACGATGTGATATGGCCAAGTCCTTTGGGGATTTTTTTAGTTTTGGTATGCTCTTAAAAAATATCGGGGTCCGAAGGCGTAACCAGAAAATGACCTTAAAAAAGTAGCATAGTGTATTATATTTGGGGGTGCCACAGAAATCTCTACAGATTTTGCCGACGGTTGGTTTCTAAATCTCGCGAAAAAATCGTCGGTGCGACAGAACTTCGAGAGATTTCATTCTCTTATTAGAAAAACTAATTAGAACACCAGATGTTCCAATTGAAGTTCCATCTCTAAAAACAGGGCAAAATCTCTCGCCAAAAAAGTTCCCCTATTTTAGTTATATGTTAAATTGGTGTTTAACTGAAATTTTTTGATTGTGTTATATGTTTTAGATGAATTTTTAAATCATAATTCAAATTTAAGTCATTTTCTCCATAAATATAATGCAAAATTTAAAAATTTGTTGTCGCCAAACATGAGGTATAACTTGCAGCCCTTAATCCGCTGCGTTTCAAGAAGATGGCGCCACCATCGACACAGGGCGCTAGTGCGAAAAGAGCTTTGCTAAATCTCCTAACCAAACACGGGTGGTTTGAAACCAACCAATAAAAATTTCTGTCACATTCATTCGGTTGGAATTTGGTTGGAAGAGGTTTCTGTGGCACCCCCGATTATGTATTATTAGTTTTTGAATTTAACTTCGAATTTTATAATCCACTATATGGCATTCTTGTGGTTGAGTCCATGCAACTTCTTAGCGGATTCATTATAAATTTTACGTCAGTAGGCGTTGCACGCTTCCCTACGTAGCTGGAACAGAAAGATCGATTTTTGGAATCGCATATAATTCTGGGAAATTTGTGAAGGATTCTGACCACCAGTTAGGAATGTTTTCATGGTTTCGAACACGTTTAAGTGCGAGAAAAGTGTTAATGGAGTCCACTAGCTTATTTGTTGACACAATTGATGTGTTATCAACTTATCATTACCAAAAATCTTTTCCTACAAAATCACAATTGCCCCAACTTCGTCGGCGCATTCAAAGAATGCGCATTCGTTGAATGCTGAAACGAAACGAATTTGATATTTCCAATTTGCAATGTATACAAATGGAATAAAAATCGTCCAAAACTAGATTAGTTGTGTTCACCTCCGCTGATTCTAATATGCGTACAATTTCGCCAACTGAGTCCCACACGTTCCGGTTCAGAAGAAAGTATTTATCTGCAGCCGCAAAATTGGAGCAAGAGTTGAAGATGTCTTTCGCCAACCTGTAGTTTGAGCTTCAACGTGTGGGGCAATCGATGGGAGTCAAATGTTATGACTCCTAAAAAGTTGCAAGAAAATCTGACATCGTGTAAAGGTCATTTTATGATTGCTTTTTTGCATTACAAACGTCTGACTAAAACTATAATGCGCTCTGCAAAGGTAAAAAGACCGAAACTGTACCGGTACCAACGTTTCGATTTCGTTCCGGTTATATCTGTACCAATGATAACGTAAACGGTTTTCGGTTCCCAAAAAAAAAATTGTTTCGATTCCGGTTCCGGTTGCGGTACGCGATTTGAAACGGTTTATTTCGATTAACGGTTCCCGGTATTATGCCCTGATTCCGACAGTGCAGAGAAGTCATCATCAGGCTTATGTGGTGGTGTGATAGACCAAGCTCCATTTTTGTGACAAAGGAGTCAAAATTTCGGCGGAAGTGTATAATTCCGAAGTTTTGGAAAAGGTTGTTAAGCCTCTCAACAAGACATTATTTTCAAACATGCAGTGGAAGGCAAGGCGCACTTCGATGGATGAGTGGCCAGAGAGCTATCGGCGTTGTTCCGTTGCACTCATTTTTTAACCTTTGTCAGTGTGGATGGCCTACTTAAGTTTCTTTGAATGAATCAAAGATTTAATTTGTTTTAATATTAAAGTTTTCGTTTCAATAATTGTTTGCTAAACGGACATAATGCTACCAAACCAACTTGCCGCTCATCCTAAGCTGGCGCTCTGTGGCGGCTCCAGTTCTTCGTGCTCCAATCACAGATCCAGTTCATCTAACGGGTGATAACTACAAATCTGAACTAAGT
Organism: Lordiphosa stackelbergi; assembly: GCA_018904235.1. Taxonomy (NCBI): domain Eukaryota; kingdom Metazoa; phylum Arthropoda; class Insecta; order Diptera; family Drosophilidae; genus Lordiphosa; species Lordiphosa stackelbergi. The sequence continues at coordinate 111,315 of JAEIFU010000261.1, read as the reverse complement.
TTATTCAAACCAAAAAATAATTATTTATTAACCGATAATAAATGAGCTCTGTTCTTTTGCTTAAATACTATCTTATTTCTTATATGTAATCAATGAACTTGGTCATATGGTCCAATATGGTGCATAACTTTTGTCATCCAAAATAAAAGTAAAGAACGAACAGAATATAGCGTACAGTGTTGTTGTTGCATCAGAAAAATGGAAGAAGTCATTTTTCGTGGGCCAATTTCCGTCAATTTTGGTTGGTGCTAACTGGGTTGTTTTTTTTTTTTTTTTTTTTTCAATGTACAGTTTTAAAATGGAAGTGAGTTATTTTTGTGTTTTTTGGGCTCCGAAATTATATATGACTTAATGGTTTTCCTTTTTCAAATTCAATTACTTACATCTCTACAAAATTTTAAGTATGGATAATTAGGGGTTGCTAATCTGGGTTGTGTTGGCCGTCATTGCTCATCCAAAATAAATCTTCATTTTATTTCAAATTTTCCTCCTACGCGTTTCGGTCGCATTTTGCGCCTTCATCAGGGAGCCTGCATTTATTTGTTTACATTAAGTTATGTCATAAAAAGACGATGCAATAAGATATTTCGTGAGTCAAAGATTATGAAAACATTGACCAAATCAAATGAGTCCAAATTTTTCGTTATTACCCGTTAACTAGTTCACACATAACTGACAACTATCGATGCTCGATACCTTCTATTTATCTATCTCTAACTCACACACACACACTCAACTCTCAGCTTTTGTGCTACACTCATTCTTACCGGAAACACTTCGTCGGCAATAAACCAAACTTAAACCTATGTATTAAACTAGATAGTTAATGTGGCTTAAATAGCCATTGCCCTCTATATGGTGGCGCCCTCTGCGTGCCAACAGGAGCAGTGGCGGATTCACCTCGATCCCATATTCGATTTGGTTTAATTCCCTTTTTTAACTAAAGCTTACTTCTCGTCTTTAGAACGAACTCAAGTGAAGAGTATTCGCTGGTCTGGCATTCTACAATTCTCAGCCAGTTATGTGCATTGCATTGTTCTGGGCGCTTTTTCGACAATTAAAACTAACAATGCGCCGGTTGAGAAGACAAAAGAATCACCGATGAGCAATGCCAACTGTGATTAACACATGTAATGCTGCGCAGTTACCGACTGCCGGCGGGGGATGAGGATGCAGCACATGTGGCTGGATCTGGACTCGGTACGGGGCCTGGTTTGACTTTATCAATTGAGCGTCATAAGCTTCCCTTGCCCAGGGTTGAATGTTGGTGGTGGTTCGCTTTGGTTGGGATTTCGTTGCAACTGTCGCCACTGGCGTCGATTAAGTCGTAATTAGATTTAAGGATATGGCACCAGCGGCACAGCAAGATGATGAATTTCTCCAGCAGCAACACCCCAAGGGGCCCCTGGGCCCCGGTCAAATGAGCAATCCAGCGACGTTATCAGCAACCCCTGCGCGTGTGTTAATCAGCGTAATGGTGCGTTAGTCCCTGCTCTTTGCTCGCTGCTCACATGCGGGGGCAGCATCTGGTCTGCTGGTGGTCTCTAAGCTTACCCAGATTTCTTCAACTCGCTTGCGCGTTATTAGCGCAGAGCAGAGAGTATCCTTTGTGTCCTGGCTGGTGGCACTATTAGCTTGTCTGTCTGTCCGTCTGTCGCTGGATTTATTGCAATCATTAATCTTCCCAGCCTCCTGCTCCGTGCGCCACCCCCTGCAGATTGCACTCGTTGCTGTGTTTATTAAATTTTTGTTGCTTTGGCCGTGATTTTATTAATTTGGCCTTTTGTGCGTGGACTAGTCGAAATGTTTCCATTATGCAGTCGAGTCGTCGCCTCCTTGATTGACGTCTGCCAGAGATTTTTAATGTTGCACCGTCTCTTTGGCTTATAATTGCCCAACACTTCAGTGGGATGATCCAGAGCTGCGACTAGCGCCGGGTCATTAATCATGGCGAGGTTGCATTGGGGGTCGCTTCTAATGTAAACTGCATTCCCGAGACTCCGCAACTGGGACGACTTTAATTGCTTCATTGCGGACTGCCCCCAGGGGCCAGGCAGGGCCCAACAGTCGGCTGCCATTTTCCATTATTCCTTAACAAATTAAATGCATTTTTTGTGTTGGAACTTTTTTCTTTTCTCGCTCATAATGAAAAACTGTAAACTATGGGCCAGCCAATGGGATTTTTATGTGTGCGCGCACACAATTTCCAAAAAATTTTGGCAAGGTGCCGAGGCAAGAGCGAGATAGATGGCTGACATGAGAAATGGTGGCATGATAATTGCATTAGGGTGATTCATATTCTGACTTATAAGGAGTATTTAAAAATTGATTTTTAGTTTTAAAACCAAAATATTAACAATTAAAGCACTTTGCTTTTTTGAGTGTCAGTTTACCCAAACTGGCTATGAGTGGAGTTCAGCACCAGCTGCGTTCATCCTATAAAAAAATAAATCATGATTTTACGCAGCCATCATCTTCACCAGTTGCAGATCTTCACTGCCGCCAGTAGAGATAAGTAAGCTTTTGTTAAAACAGCAAGTAAGGAAGTCGGCCAAGCCCGACTGTAATATACTCTGTACCTGCAGTAGCAGCGTTGCTGCTGCGCTGCGGCTGCGAATACTTTGCTCATAAGTTGATTTAAGATTGATTGATTTTTGCGGTGGCAAACATCGTAAACATATAAGTATAACCTGTATAATTCTTAAATACTACACAGTCTATTCCAGTAAATCGAACTGAGATTTCCATATTTGCATCCTCCAGAACGTGTTGCCATTGTTGGTATTTCCAAATCCTTTTTTGGGTAGATCAGTAACTTTTTATAACGCAGTAATAAATATAATAGAAAGAAAACAAAGTTATAAGTTCAGCATGCTATGCAAACATTAAAATAAAAATTAAATTGGGGGAAGCTTACTTCAGCTCGACCGAAGATTATATACCAGTTTACATGCAGCTCTTAAAGTGCAAGAAATAAAGGTTTTGAATGATTTTCATAGAACAATTTCGCTTTGAACAATGTTACTTGATTGATTTCCCAAGCTCGCCAATTGATGGCGCCACTTTCTCATGGCCAGTCGTTTATATGAAAGCTATTTAATAGATTCATCAGAATTGAATAAAAATTGTCAAAATTGTGCTGAAGTAGAAAATATTTATAAATGGAAAGATACCTTTACCTTTAGGTAAGGCTAGGTTAGGTTGTAATGGTTAGAATGAGAGAATCCATTTCGTCACTTAGGCCAATGAAGGTCCGTTGTGTTACCATATAACCCTTTCTACGTTGTTATCGTAGAGGGAGGGCGTCTTCCCCGTTAAGCCATTAATAAAATAGTATAAATTTGAGCAGATTTCTGACAAATCATTTAGACAAGAACGACCCAGAACTGTGAGTCGCCTTCTGCTAAGTGCTGGACAATGACAGAAGAGATGATAAAAAAGAGGGATAAAAAATTTTTTTTTTATTAATTATTATATTTTATTTATTATTTTTGTATTACCAAAAGCGGAGTACCAGAACAATGGCGCCCGAGCAGGCACATCTGAGACAATTAGGGGAAACATCAAAATGGCCTTAAGCCTACTATTAAAAGGAAAGTGTTCGGTTCGAACTTCGGTGGTAGAAGCTAACGATTAGGGTCAAACGGTCGTGTGAGATGTGAAAGTGTAAAACGTGCTACACGGGCGGAGTGTAAAAGTGCTCAAGGCATCGACAAGACGACGTTTCGGTTTCCCAGCTGAGAACTTAAAGGGGTTAAAAATTAAGAATCATGTAGTTGGGAGCGCTTGACACGGTCCGGTACGCTGATGTAAACACAAAAAACCAAAAGACATAAAAAGGCAAAAATTAAAGGAAACTAACAACATGTGAATATAGGTTGTTAGGTTAGGTTCCGATGGCTGAGAGCGACAAGTTGCTCTCCCACTTAGGCCTCATGAGCCCATTGCGATGCCATATATTCCCTGTTAACCCTTTAATCCTGAGGGGGGTCAATACTGAACCATTGTGTGGACAGAATAAAGTGTAGTAGAGCTGGGATCTCTATCTCGCACATCTCCGAGAGATTGGTAAAGAAGGGTTGACCTAGGATTCTAAGTCTTCTCCTACTCAGATCGGGGCAGTGGCACAGTATGTGTTCTACCGTTTCCTTCTCTTCTTCATATGTACAACTTCTACAGAAGTCATGGTGTGCTACGCCTAGGCGTGCTGCGTGTCTGCCAATGAGACAGTGACCCGTTAGGGCTCCTACCAGAAGAGCTATGTGTTCCCTTCTGTAACGCAAAAGTGTGTTAGTGCTTTTAAGGTTGAATGTTGGCCACGTAAGTCTTGCTACTGAACACGAGGAAAGGTTTTTCCACCTGTCATTAGCAAGACGTAGTGTTTCGGTTTTTATGTGAAGCTTGTAGGTAGCTATAGGCATCCCTATCGTGCTCTTCTCTGAAAGGAGCTCGATGGTAGTGCCTAGTCTGGCCAGTTTGTCAGACTCATTTCCATCTATGTTTCGTTGTCCAGGCACCCATATCAGGTGAATACTGAAGTGTCGACCAATCTCGTTAAGGGATAAGCGACATTCAGTTAGCATGTAACATGTGAAGATATCGAGAGCTAAGCTCTGTAGCAAAATTATGACCGCACCTTAAGAACGAGCAAACAAAAAAAACCATCGACGATGAGGGAAAGAAACCGTCGACAAAACTAGGAAAGTTAAAAAAGAAGAGAGAAGTAAAAAAAAACAAAAAATCGACGATAGAGGAGCAAGAAGGCACAAAAACTAGAGCGTTACGCGAAGGAGAAGTCAAAAAAGCACAAAAAGACGAAGAGGAGCAAGAAAGGGCGGGAAAAGAGGGAGTAAAAAGACAAGGAAGCACGAAAGACAGGCGAGAAAAGAAGAAGAAGAGGAGGACAAAGCCGGCCAAGTTAAGGGCGGGATTCGGAAACTGGCAAATAAATACAAGGGTAATACGAAACTCCGCGAACGCACATAGGGAGAGGAATTAATGAAAAAAAATAGCGGCAACAGGCTTAAAAAAGAGTGTGAGGGGGAGAACAAACAGTTTCTCCTATTGAACGAACATGTAGGAGCTAAAGAAGAGCCGCGCGGCGAGTAAAAAGAAAACTCTTCAAAGTCAGCCGATAGCGAAACGAGGGACTGCGCGTGACAGAAGACGGAAGACGGACGGACGGAAGACGGAGAGTTAAGACCAGCGCGCGGGGAATTGGGGTGTTTCAAATGTGTATTTTGTACGCATAGAAACAGTGGAACTGGAAACACTTTGCGATTACCGTTTGGCAAAAAATACCAACATCAAAACTCTCAATGCAAAAATTACCCGGTTTGTGTCATTTTCGATTTGTGCGAGGTGCATAATTTTGGTCGTACAATTAAAATTTCTTATTCTGTGTTTGCTAGCGGCTAATACTTGGTTGAGTAACTATTTGTATTAAATTTGTAAATATGGCCAAGAGGGCCAGTGCTGTCATATGCCGAGAAAGGCCAAATTCTAGCGCTCATAAATTAAATTGCTGATTTAGTGAAATTATCAGAAAAATTGGTTGCTCCGAAAAAGTTGTGGGAAATTTTTGAAAATACCAAAATTAATATGGAAAGAAAAATCCGGAGGACGTAAGCCGAAGATAGGTCAGCGCCGATTCGTGAGTGCTGCAAGTAATTCATTTCAGACCGCTAATGAGTTGGCGGCTGATTGTGACTGCTGGACTTTTAAGAGGGCCGTTTAAAGAAATCTGAAAACAAGCAAGATTACTGGACTGCCATAAAGAAGCCCGAATGAAATTCGTCAGAGATAATAATTATAACTGACTGGACAAAGATTAAAAGTTTTAATAGAGCGATATAAATATAAATAGCTTTCTAGACCATTTTATCGAATGAGAAAAAGTTTAAACGGATACGTGGATCTCTTTCCGCTCTTTTGTCGTAGTTAGCTAAACAGAGACGTGGATTGCTTCCCGCTCTTTCGCCCGTAGTTAGCTGAACGGAGACGTAGATTTCTTCCAGCTCTTAGGTTCGTAGTTAATAAGACAACGACGAGGACTCCTTCCCGCTCTGTAGTAGTAGTAGTAGAATTATCATATTAAATTATCATGTAATATTAACATGGTCTGTATAAGAAGTTAAGCTACTACAATGATTAAAGAGTACTGTCTTTGGTAAACAAAAAAGCCAAACTAAAAGAATCAAAAGTGATAATTGGTGTTAACACCGGCTTGGCCTACTGCCGTCAGCCGAAAACTTAACGCGTCTTTCCACTTCCCTGACTACTACACCTGGCTTCCCGGGTCTTCACCAGGTACCCAGGTAGATCGTTCGTCAAAAAATCTTCAATATGTGCAAGTTTCTGTATCCACTAAATAAATTCCTCCTTTACCAATTGCCTATAACGTTGTGCTTCGAAGATGTAGCCAATGAGCTTTGCCATTCCTCTCTGCTAAGACTGTCCCTTTTCCAATAAATTCGACGTATCTCCCTTAAGATTGGGCATCTAGCTATAAAGTGCAGTACATAATGCTAATGAAACACTCTTTCGAGCGATCGATCCTGTGGGTGGAGCATTCCAAACTGAAGAGCTCAACTCTTGCCTTGAAAATTGCAGCAATTCCATTTATGCCTATATCATCGTTGAAGTAGTTTTTGGCTCCAAGGTTGTGCTCTAATGCTATCGCGTGTCTCGCTTTGCCTAGTCCGCTCCGCATTGTCTCCAGAAGATCTTTTCACACCCTCGATCAACATTCTATGGTTCATTTTCCAGGTGAATAGATTCTCAAAAGAGCAATTTACGTTCAGTGATGTTGCAAGAGATTTCCACTATTGAAAGAACTGCTTCGTTTGAAACAAGTGCGTACACCCAGAGAAATCTAGCACGAATCGGCGAGACAGAAATCGGCTTCAATTTTGATTTTTTTTTCTTGGTTTTTTAGGACGAAATCTGCTTGCATACGAGAAGACAATTAATTTTGACTTCGAACGTCTCAGAAATTCGTGCTTGATTTCAGTATTTTCGCCTTGAGTCCAAGAATATTACGTCTTACCGTACTTTTGATATAAAACTGCTTGATATCAAGCACGATCGGCTTGGTTTTTTCTCTAAGTGTAGCGATAATTTTGGCTTCCACGTCATACAGCTTAAATGTAACTGTAGCGTGTCGGCATAAACTGGGGATAATCCAGTTTCGAGAATGATGGCATGGTTTGGCGTGTTCATTGGAAGTCTAAACAATCGCTTTATAAGTCCCATCAGCAATTTTTCCACATCGTCATATTGAGTGTGTCCCCTTACTTGGGCGGCGTAGCACATTATGGATCGCGATGTGGCTTCAAAGACTTAGAACTTTGCGCTGCTTTTTACATTCTTTTTTGCTATGAAGGAACTCCATGTGCTGTTGATAGCAAGTCTGACATCTTTGAGATTTTGTCGCACATGTTTGGTGAAACTCATTGATGGAGTCAATAGCACGCCCAGGTATCTTTACTCCTTGACCACTTCAATTTCTGCTCCGTTTAGAGTCGTTATTATTATTTTTGATTTGTCGAGATTTATTTATTTATTTATTTGAAACAGAATTCATGAGTGCGGTTGAACATCTCTTGCAGCTTCTGTGGGCTGTCCGCCAGAAGCACCAAGTCATCTGCGTACATGAGAACCTTGACAATGTGTGCTCCGATATTCACACCTCCAGGCAGAATTTCCGTGATATTATCCACAAACAGCGAGAAAAGCAATGGACTGAGGAGGCAGCCTTGTTTCAGATTGGTCTCAAACCACTCTGACACTGATTTTCGGTCCCACACGGCAGTGCGATTTTCGCTGTATAGGTTGGGAATAATTTCCAATATTTTCGTCCTTCTGCACTATGGGCGATTAGCCAAATTTTGTGGCATAAACTCTAAAAATAAAGCTAGACCCTTGAAATTTTGTGTAAATGTGTCTTATATTAAACTAGAATTTCGAAAAAAAAAAGTCGTCAATTGGGCCACGCCCTAACTTCCCGCCCTTACAACTACCTGAAATGGTATGGACAAAACGTCACATTTTTATAAAAATCGAACTTTTTGATGTGCAATTTGGCACATTTGACAATTCGGAACATTGGTACTTATGTGTATTACCCACGCCCCCTGCCACTTGCCCCTTTCCAACCGCAAATTAGTCTGTAAGGCAAGTTCGGAGGCCAATTTTCTTTTCAATCGTAGCCCTCCCTCAGTATAGCTTAGTTTTTGTCGTCCCATATTGGAGGGTGATGATCTTGCTGTATTTTCATGATCAATTTCCACTTCCAAATTTTTAAAAAGCCATTCTGAGTGCATGGTTTTATATCTTGACAGATATCTTTTAATTTGGCTTTAACTTGATCTATATTTTTTATGCTTAAATCGATTTTGTTGATCTCTGCTTTAATGTATTCAGTTATGCCATCTGCATTTCGATTGTTGCTGTTCCAAATACACTAGTTTACAGCCAAAAAGACCCATTTCTACTGAAATTTTTTTTAGTGTAGTTTGGAATGGTGATCTCAAAAATCGATTTCAAAAAATTTTTTCATGGCTCCGTTTTAGATTTTTTTTCATTTTTTTTTTTGTTATTGTATTCAAACTACTAACCCGATTTAAAAAAAAAATGTTCTACCCGATTATTGGCAGCTTGATTACCTTTCGATTCATATCTTGCCTGACTCTATTTGACAATTATGAAGTGAGATATGGCTTAAAATGTAAGAGCACCTACCGAAAAAATGAAAAAAATTCATATTTCAAAAACGGAGCCATGAAAAAATTTTTGAAATCCATTTTTGAGATCAGCATTCCAAACTAGAATAAAAAAATATTTCAGTTGAAATGGGTCATTTATTTTTTTTATTTTTGTAAACTAGTGATATCAATCAGAGTTTCTTGCGAAAACTCATATGTCACTAAAAATGCATATTATTCGATAAAGGGCAAAAATGGGCAAAAAAGATTAATAACACTTTATACCAGGGGCTTTAACAAATAACTTGCCATTTTTAGTTGCATGCGCCTACATGCGCCGCAAAAGTATTACTCCACAGAACACAATTACATTTGTTATTTTTCTGCAAAAAACACAATGAACAATACAACAGACAACAACAATAAAACACAAAATTCGTTTCTTATCACAGCAGATATCAATTTTACATACCGTGAGCTTCGTTTTCCATATTAAACTTGAATTTTTTGTTGAAGCTTTGCCTATTTATTTACTTTGCAAATACAATGAACTTTTTACGTCAATTTTCACAAGCACGTGCTTTGATAAATCAGCTGACTTCGGAGAGCTGCCACAAGAGAAGAGGTGCCACCCGGCCGAAAAAAAATATTTTTTAATCTAATTGAAGTATTCACTTTCAATAATTAGAGTCACTTTTTGAAATTAATACCATCGATTTTTTGACTTTATGCCAGAAAAATCGTCATTTCGCCCAAAGTGCAGGCGCCCGCTCCCGCAGCATGGCTGCCATACGCACGGATATATGATGCGTATCTGTGAGATACATTCCATATAAATATATACAATAAGAGGAATGTGTAGCCTATACATTTAACAGCAACCAACAAACATTACACGCATCGCTGTGTGTCTGTGTGTGTGTGTGTGTGCCAAATGTGCGTGTAATTGCAAATTCAATGAATTGTTTACATTTCTTTGCTCTTGTTGGCCTCAGTCCCCGCCCCCTTTTCTGGCCATGTTCTCTCTGTGTGTGTGTGTGTTTGTGTGCTTTACTTTTTTCCACTGCTGATTTCATTTATAATTCGTGTGCAAAATTAAATTAAAGCCAACTGACAGCCCGGCAAAGCACAAGCAAAGCAGCCAACAACATGAGGCCCCACCCCCCGCAGGGCTATGGGCATTGCGTTTTAGCTGGCAATCATTTCCATTAGCCACGGCAGCCAGCGAAAATTTCACATAATTCACAACTGGAAAATTGCTGTCAGTTGTATCAAGAAGAAGTAGAGAAAGAAAAGTTGAGTCGAGCCTGGCATGGCATGGTTCCCAGTGCCCCTGCCCGCTCCTGGTCCTCGTCTTCGGCACGCATGCATCAAAGTGCAGACCCGACAACAATCAAGACGGCGCCCAAACAAAAGGCTAATTGCAATTTGACTGCGTTTACAAAACTTTCCCCCTCCCCCCCCCCACACTCCCCGTTGCACGCTTTCAAAATTGCTTTTTTGCTATGAATAATTTAACTTTTTTGACTTTCGATTTAGAAGAAAACACGAAAACCAAAAAACCAGCAACTGAAATTTTTTTGACATTGACAGGGCCAGGACGAAACGCAATTTGCTCTCGCTCTCCCCCCACTGCCTCCCTCTCTACCAATAAAAATTCCAACAAATGTCAGGCAAAGTCTAGAATTGGAAAACTATTGCTGAAATTGTTGTTGCTGGCAAGTTTTGCGTTCTTAATAAGTAAATTGGCGCAATTTGCCACACGCGCCAAATTAAAAGGCGCCTGGGAAATTGCACAGCTGCAGCCGAAACTCGCTGCCCGAGCAGCTCCCTGGGGCCGCCAGGGCCACAGCGAACCCTTCGCCGATTCATTCATCATTCATCATGTTAAGTGTTTTATTACACATTGTCTTGCGCTCGCTCTTGACTCGCCGGGCTCAAATCCCATTACGGTAATTAAATCACATCCACATCCATGTGAAAATTACATAATTATTGTAGAGCGCACGCACATCGAGATATTTATATGCAGACATACTTATAGTTCATACGCGCAAGTCTATAAACATATTAAAAATAATTTACTTAATGTCAACCCCTTCCCAAGAATTTCGGGAAGCGCCCGAAAAATGTAATTCAACACTTTGTCAATTAGTTTATGAAATGCCAAGGGTGACTAAGCGATTGTCTCTCCCAGCGAGAGCGACCGGCCAACCCTTTGAAAGCTCGACGCATATTTGCACACATTTGAGATTTGCGCGTACCCAAAGGATTTCCACATTAACTTGGGTAATTACACCATTGAAGCTTGTGGGGTTTGTTTGGCAAGTCAAAATCTGGACTTGTTACATGGAAAAGTATTAATTAAATTTCGGTATATTTGACAAAGCTTTTAAAAGGGATCGTCCGAGCCGACGACAGAAAAAATACTGTTGGCATTTGTTGAAAATATTAAAAGATCAACTGTCTGGTAGGTCGATAGACTTTACTCGAAAACCACACGCATTCTCGATGATACTGAACTCAGAAGAGTTCGAAGGGCACTTCATAAATGTTGCATTTTGATCTTTAATCCAGCGGTTTGAGTTGTGTTATTATTATGCTCCATTTACCAAGTCGATTGAAAAGTGAGGAAACACTTTTTGGAATAAGTGAATTTGAGCAAGGTTGCCTCTTTATAGAAAATGGCAGCCCACATCGTTACGCCCTCGATGGTTCATTATGAAAATTGTAGTTAAGTCCATCTTCTTCTTCTTGATTGGCCCGATGCATGCATCACAACCGTTTGACGGTCTCGGCCGCTGCGATTAATGTCCGCCAGTCGCTTCTGCTCCGTGCGAGCTGGGACCAGTTGGTCACACCAAGCTTGGCAAGGTCTGCCCGAACCTGGTCATCCCATCTAAGTCGAGGGTCTCCCCCCGCCTGCCTCTTCCTCCGTAGTCAGCCGCCTTCGAATAATAAGCTTTCCTTACTGGAGCTTCTTCGTCCATCCTGGTGACATGTCCTAACCAGCGCAGCCGCTGTTGCTTTATGCGCTTGACCAGACAGGTGTCCCCATAGAGCTCATACAGTTCGTCATTATTTCGAATGCGGAAAACATCGCCCACTTTTAAAGGTCCATAAATCCTCCGAAGAATCTTTCGTTCAAACACGCCAATCGCCGCTTCATCCGCTGCTGTCATTGTCCATGCTTCTGCGCCGTATTGCAGGACTGGGATGATAAGCGACTTGTATAGGGCTAATTTTTAATTTCCATCTGGTCTGTCTAAATACCATGCCTATGAAAATCGGTAATTTGAGTCTTTTTGGATATTTTAAACAAAATATATTTTCAGCAAGAATAACTACAATAAATTTATGTGCATGTGTGTGCAGCCGTAATTTGCGAAAGCGCTCTGGTCACTGCGAGCCAGGCGAGTGCCGACTACGCTAAGCAACTTTGTTGTTGCGTTTAAGTTTGCGAGAGAAATCGGAGAGAGAGAGAGAGAGAAGAGAGGCATTTATGATGTAGTTGTTGCATGTCTGCACCCGCCAACAACAAATCTTTAGCAAGTAAAGAAAGAGAGGATAGCACGCATATTAATTTTTTGTTGCTTTATGAAGGCGTATGGCTCGCGCGGCTAGCGGAATGGGCATGGGCGCCGCTGCTTTATATGGATGATACAATAACACAGCATCGGTGTGGGACGGTTTCAGACTTTCTGATTGGCTTAACACTAACTGCGGAGTCAAGCAGGGCTGTATTGTAAGTCCACTTTTATTCTCCCTTTATGACGACGACATCACACATGCCATACCAGGCGGGGTTACCTTTGCTGGACAACTATTCAAGGTGTTAATGTATGCCGACAACATGTGTCTCTTTGCCGATTCTCCGCAAATGCTTTAGGAAATGATTGATAAGCTACACGAATATAGTAGAGAATGGTGCCTTCAAATCAACACGGAGAAATCAAAAATTATGATGAGACAAGGCGGCGGGCGTTACTTATATTTTATGAAAGATGATGCAAACAGTTTTTTATACTCTGTACCGAACGTACGTAGAGTAAATTAAATTTGTGCAAAAGTATTTAACAGGGAGAAGGAATCATATCCGACTCTATAAAGTATATATATTCTTGATCAGCATCAACAGCGAGTCGATAAAGCCATGTCCGTCTGTCTGTCTGTATGTCCGTCTGTCCGTCCGTCCGTATGAACAAACAGATCTCAGAGATGGTAAGAGATAGAGGTTTGACATGTATGGGACAAATGTTTCTTATACTTGCAGCCAGATAAAGTTTATTTTCAATTTTCGCCACGCCCCCGCAATTCGGAAAAAACGTCATATCTCCCACAGTTTTGTAGATTGATATTTCGTTCCTTCTAAAGATAGTTAGTCATTAGCAATATGTATCGATTTACCGAAGAAATGATAAAAAAATCGGATGAACGGTTCAAGTTATGAGCAAAAATGCGAACCAAGCCCCCCCACCTTCCCACCCACCCCTAAAAAAAATGTTGCATACTTTTCGGATGGTCACCCTAAGGAAAGCAGGAGCACTGTTAAACATGTTTTCGCAGGTAACAGTTTATCGAAGTCGGTTAGAGCCGACTTTAACTTACGCTCTCGTTGTCAATTGTACAGGGTATATTGAAGTCGGGCTACTCGACCGCAACGGTCTTACTTGTTATACCCTGTACCCATTGAAAATGGGTAAAAGGGGATCATGAAGTTGTGCAAATGTATGTAACAGGGAGAAGGACACTTTTCAGACCCTATATAGTATATATATTCTTGATCAGCAGCAACAGCCGAGTCGATTTAGCCATGTCCGTCCGTCTGTCCGTCTGTCTGTATGAACGCGTTGATCTCAGAGACTATAAGAGATAGAGACCCAAATTTTTGCATGAACATAGGTGTATACCGTACCCTGATCGAGTTTGTTTCAGATTTGCAAAAATTCCCCCCCTCCCCCCTTAAACCGCAGAAAACTGTCAGAGCCACAATTTTAAAGTTACAACATCGTGGCTTAGCATATTTTATCTTTGGCCGTATATCTATCTGTTCTTAGAAGCGCAACATGATCCGATCAAAAACAACAAAGTTATTTACTAAACAAAATTTCATCACTGAACCGAGTTCATTTTTATAGAGGTCCGTAACATTTCGTGATACCAGTTGGTTGACCTTAAAACTAGCTCCAAGATGATTTCCTAATTCAAGGGCAAGCGATATGAGGTCTTTAATACAAGAATCACTTATGACACTGAATGGCCGACAATTTTGAACGACCCACTTCGTCAAAGTTGACCGTTTCGTGATTTCGTGTATAGAAGGTTCATGCCCGTTACCAATGACTTTTAATTTGACGAACCTGTTGCATTTATGTCAAACAAAATTCGTAGTTTAAAATCACTTGAGCAATTTTGGCACGCAACCACATTTGGAATTTCATTTTTCGTCTCCCCAAGTACATGCCCAAACACGTCTCACACCTTGTTTCTATAGCGTTATCCGCTAATGCTATATAGACCACTACTTATATTGGCTTTTATATCAGCTGTTGTTCCAGATAATGGCAGATTCTATGGAACATGTTTATAGATCAAAAAAGTTAATACATATATTATTTGTTTACTATTTTCGTGTACAATTTTAAGCTTACATTACAAGAATTGCTCTTCATTTTTTCAAAATAACAAAGCTAGTACATAGTAGGCAAATTATAACGAAATCAACACTGTTAACACGAACTGAAATAAGTGTGAGACCGAGACATACGAGATGACAAGAATCACATGGCAGATTAACTTTGACTCAATGAATCTTTGAATTAAAATGAAATTGAATAATCAATAATATTTGTTTCCTTTCGACATATGAGTTGGTTTGATAGTGTGCACAGTGTGATTGACTACTGTTAACATGATTTAGTGTTTAGTAAAAACTTTAACATTTACGAAATGGGTTTGAAGAAAGTGGTGAGTCCTCGACTCAAACTGTGCGAAATTTGAAAAAAACATTTAACAAAAAAAAAACTCAATTTGTGGAAAACTCGTGAAGCGAATAGAAAATTGGTGGATAAACCAACCCGTATACATACTCGTCCGGTGCCTAGTCAGCTGTGTGGTTTTTGACCGAAATTGTTTTTCATAAATAAATGACTTGAACAAACCTCTCAATAATAAATGTTCAACCTTGAAAAAATATCCAAAATCATTGAAAATCCATTTGAATTTAAGCCTTCACAGTGTGACTCTAAAATGTTTGTAAAAATATTTTGTTTTTATATGTTTTGTTTTTAAGATTCATTACTAATAAAAACGGATTAACCATGATTGTAAATTTTTAAGTAGAAATTCTGGGTACCTTTTACCTTACCTAGTTATATTTTTGACGTTTACCTTGTACCTTACCTGGGTAAGATAATCAAGTACCTTTCCAATCACTGGTATGTTAGGCCTGCAGGCGGCGTTGAGACTTTGAAACTTTTGCAGATCCTCTTAATAACGTAGAAAACATTTTCAGTAATTGTGTATGCCTTGCCACTGGGAATTATTTATCAAACATCAATCACTGCAGTTCGAGAAGGAAGGCAAACATTTATGCAAAACAAAGTTAACATTTGAAAATAGAGCCTGCGGCTAATTGAAAGTCCATCATTTACCCACATCAAGTGCAGTGCCAGGCTCTTCTGCTCAAAATATCACAATTATCCATTAGTGCTCTCAGCCAAATCGAAGGTAATTTCAACCACCCCGCACCCGCACTGCCCCCACACCCCATAATGAACAAAACATGCAACTTTTGCAGACAGCAGAAGCAGCTATCGAAATTCGACAAAGTACCAAATGTGCATTCCACAAAATCTAATCATTGGGAAACGCTGGAAGGCAAATGTTTACATTGATCGAACGAGAAACGTGAGCCATGATAACTCAGAATGCATATTACAACATGCCAATGTCAAAATGGTTTGGCCCAAACCCATTCATTTGGGCGACGAGTGCAGTTAGACCAGTACCAGGCCGCAAGCTGCAACAGCAATCGAATGTCGTGCCGAGTATCTTTTGGATACATGGCGAAATGACAAAATCATAATTGCTTTTGTACAAATTTTGTGGTCGCACACAAAACTCAGTTTCCGTTTTGTGGCAGGTTTGGAAGGAAGCTAACTAGGACCCAACCTGACAATGGTTTAAATGTATTGATAATGCATAATATGCGAGTGTAAAATTAACAGTCAAACAGAAGGCACAGAGAGGACGGCTGGCGAATTATACAAAGTGTCGCCGCCCCCCCTCCAGTCATCTGAGGATGCGGTTTTGCATGTGGCCGACAGGAGAGGCGGTTTATAATTAAACCACAGTCAATTACAGACAAAAGCGTCACTCGGGCGTCGATGCAGCCATGGGCAGTCGTGATAATTGGCTTTTCGCATTGAAATTGGTCAACAGCAACAGCCTCGGGGGCGTTGCCTCTTCTGTTGAAAACTAAACGAACGCGAGTTGTAATTGCATTTCACAATTCTGCGACAGGCAATTGAGCCAAAATGCAGCTCCTCAGATGCGCCGACCCAGCCACTCGCATCACTTCTTGCCCCACTCGAGACAGTTGACAATAATGCCGCGAATAATATGACGAAATGTAGAACATAACCGACGACAATGATCGGACCCCTTCGGACAGCAGAGACCGTCAAGCATAAAAATTTACGACAAAGATTGCCAAGAAACACATGCTCCACATATTTGCCGGACATTTATTGAAGTTAAGTTTGCTGTGCGGCGCATAAATAAAACATAATCCTTTGCGGCCATGCCGCAGCGATCGGGATCTGAGCAATGGAGAAAAAACTGGAAACAATGCACCGGCACCGGCAACGGCAACGGCAGCGAAGCAAGAAACGCGCCAAAGAACCTGTGCGCATGTGCAATTGATCGAACAAGACTGATGGAGCAACTGGGATTACGTGGTGCACCCCAACTCCTCCTGCCAATTGAGTTTGCAAGTTTTTGCTGGCGGATTTGCGGACTTTTTCGAGATTAAGCTGGCTGCCTGGCTGGCAGAATTTATTTAATCTGCTGCGGCGTCGGCGGCGGCTGCTCAAAGCCGGCACAGTCAACGCATAATAATTTTTCACATTCAGCTTGGAGGATCGAGGAAACGGTGACCGGCAACCCGACGACGTCCGCAACTGGCTACTGACTTACATACCCGAAAAGCGCATTTATCAAAGCACCAAACGAGCTGCCGTTGCCGATTCTGTCTGTGGCAATGGTCCAGCAGCAGCTGGGACTCATGAATGAAAGGTTGAATCTGTGGGACGGAAGACGTTGGTTAAGTGCTGCATGGCGAGCACTTTGGGGACAGATTGAGAAGTCATTAGATAAGTGGGAACTATGGGCAATACTATTTATTATGATCTATGGATGAAGTCAGTTATGCGAAAGGTAGATGCACGAAATGTGTGGGGTGGGGAGTGGCAATCAAGAGGGAAATAAGTTACAAACATCTTAGGCAGATAAAGTGAGGTTACAAGTTGTGCTTTCGATGAGGACGGAAGGATTTTTCTTCGGAATACAACTAAAACTTAAAACACGTTAAGATCTACCAGATTTAAAAAAAAAAACAAGTAAGAGTGTTGCAGTCGAGTGACCTGACTGCAAAATACCCTGTACCAAGAATGGCTTTGATATCCTAAGTTAATATTGAGTTAACTACTTCGATTGAATATATTTTCGTGCGGCTTGACCTACTTCTCATAACTTTGAATTTACCAGGACTGATATTTATTTTAAGTTTTATTGAAATAAATGGGAAGGCATACCTGCATGTCTTTGGTGTTTTTGCTTGGATCTTATTATGGTTTACAGAATAGCTAGATACAGGGCCCAACTTAATATATATGCGAACAGTTTGTGGCTCTAACTAGTATAGTCTCTGAGAACGACGCGTTTATACACACAGACAGACGGACAGACCGACATAGTTAATTCCACTTGGCTGTTGATGCTGATCACGAATACATATAGTTTATAGCAGAGGTTTCAAAAATCGGTCCCCTGTTTGCCTGTGTCAGAAAACGACCGCTTTCGCGCGAGCACATTCAATAAAGGTACTGGTTGTGAGAGGAGAGAAACACATATTTTTTTCTTTTTTTTTTTGTCAGGTCTATATCGGGCCCTTTTGGCAAAATTCACGCATTCAAAAGGTCTTCTTCGTATGTATGCATTGGTGAGTACGCTTACTGCTTAGGCTCGACTAACAACGCTGACTCGCTCTCTGTTTGTGCTTAACTCTGGCGCTCTCTTGAGTCTGCAACCGTTTGAAATAACATTTTTAAAGTTCGGTCTTCGTGACGACCGCATTTGAGGAGCGATTGACTGACTTGGGCCTGGTATGGGGTTGCTCTCAGACCGATCGGTGCGTGTGTTCAACCACGGCCACCGAGCAGTGAGGTTGAGGGAAGCCCGAGTTTTGTATTTGTTTTTTGGTCAGTGACGTAACTGAAATTCGGTTGAAGATTAGGAGCTATGGTTATAGCAGGCATGCCCAACAGCATACGGTTGAGCTTCCAACAAAAAGAAGAGAACTGCAAACCGAAGACAAGACAAAGCAAAATCACACGAATACAAAACAAAATTGAAATTGTTGTTGAATACAAGAAATATACACAAGTAATGTTTGCTGTGGTTTCTATAGTTGGTCGGTTGCGCTTCCTTCTGTTACTTACATTTGCACAACTTCTTCATACCTTTTACCCATTTGTTATGGGTTCAAATACCCAGATAATATTTGATTTCCATCATTTGAGTGCTGATTTTTTCACTGCTGTAAAAGCTTAGTACTCAAACAAACTAAATCGCTTGAGCTGGGTGTCGACTCCATATAAATAAAGGGTATGGGAAAGCTTTCGTAAAATTCCGACAGGCCTCTACGCTCGGTCGAACTCAGACAAACTAAAATTTCCGTTCATAAGGCCTATTTCCAGAACAAATAAAAATTTATGTCACGAAATTGCCACTTATTTATGTTAAGTGGATTGTAAGCTATAATATGACCATAATGTCTAAAATACACTAAAAAATACCCAATACGGCGGCCAAATTGCAAGGTCGCACTGATTTGTCAGCCGCTTGAATTCAAAATGTGTTAATCAAATTACAGTTTAAACAATTTTAAAATAAGCTTACAGCTTTCAAAGTCACACGATGTACTACCACAAGTGTGGGCAACTTCGTGATCCTCGGTAGAGAAAGTATTGAGGCACGTAAAATTAAAAAATGTCAAAAACTAATAAAATGACTGCTATTGTACGTGCATATATATTTATAATTTGTTAGACTATTTTGGTGCGCCCCGCAATTGCTTTTAATTTGTTCGATGTTGTCCGGAAAAATGTGCTGCAAGTTATTTATTTTCAATTTAGTTTAGCAAATCGGCTGTGCTTGCAATCCACAAAAGCTAACGATGTGGCAACGCTGTGATTATTTGAGTATCTCTTCTGGAAATCAGCAAAATAAATGCTGATCAGGAAGCTGTTTTTACCGTTACTTCTAAAGAAGGGTATACTAAAGTCGTGCAATGTTGTAACAGGCAGAAGGAATCATTTCCGACCATATAAAGTATATATATTCTTGATCAGCATGAACAGCCGAGTCGATTTAGCCTTGTCCGTCTGTCCGTCCGTCCGTCCGTCCGTCCGTCCGCCGTTGTGGGTAAGGTGAGGGTTTGACTAGGGGAAAATCCACTTTTATCTCCAGATCAAGTTGTTCAAATTTGGCCCCCCCCTCCCGCCCCCAAATTGAAATAGTAGGAGTTCGTACCTTCTAAAGATAGTTAGTAATTAGCAAAATATCGATTCCCGAAATGATCAAAGATCGATGAACGGTTCTCGTTATAAAAAAAAGGAACCCCCCGCTCCCCCCGCGGGGAGGGTTCGGCGGCATATGGAAAACATAAAAATTTATTTTCGTGCGCATTTATTTGTTCTGGAAATGGGCCTATACCCATCGGAAAGCTCGTAGCGCCGCTATCTTGACGGGCACAAACAGCTGATTCAAATTCGATGGGGTGGTAGCAGCAAAAGCTTGACAAAAATCATCGATTGTCATAATTTGAAACCAACGGTAAGATTTAGCATTGCGCGTGACTTTTACATTCCATATATCCACCAAAAATCCCTAAATATTTGCCAAATCAATTAATTTAAATCAAATGCAGGCAAATCAGCGCAGTGTGACCGTTTCACAGTTGGAGATATTTTGATGAAGGGTGGTATTTTTGCGTTAAACAGTCGCACTGCACCGTACGCTAGCCCACCCCATCGGAATAAGTTGTCAATTCCGCTAGCAGACGATTTAGTTTGTCTGAGTACTGAGCTAAAAGCTCGTTTTCCAAAGCGGTTGTTTCCGTATTTAGCAGCGACGCTAAGTTCTTACATAAGTTCTTACATAAGTAAAACTTGGGTATGCATATTTTTTATTGCTCTCTCTCTATGTCTTATTCGAAAAAGCAACGGCAAACGCCGCCAAGTTGAGAGAGAGAGTGATTTAATCCACACACCGCATACACTTTTTGCAGTGGAGACACTCGAGTGTGAAGTCAAGTACGAAAAGAGTACACTTTTAGTTGCAGTGCAATCGTGCAGATCTCTGATACATGCCCTACACAAACACATACACTTTAAAACACAAACACATACGAATGCACGCATGCATGAATTCGACCTTGAGAATTACAAGCAAGCAATTATTGGTTTGTGCCTTCAATACAAGTAATGTCTTAGAGGCCTTGTCCTACACGCGTACCGTGGCGAAGAACATCAAAACATCATTCCAATCGTGTTGCAGTCCAAAAGAGTTCAAATCCCTCCGAGTAAATAAAAAAGAAAATATCTACTTGTTGTTTTTCAGAACTAAACATGGTAGGTGGGGGTGGGTGGGTCTTCTTCTGCTCTGAGATGATGCATAAACATAGAAAACAAGTGAGAAAGTCGATCAAGCCCGGCTATAATATACTCTGTACCTAGAGAAGGAGCTGAATGCAATGCTGCTGCTGCGCTCATCTCTAAGTTTCTCTCTCTCTCTCCCTCTCTTTCTCTCTCACATTGTGCGGCGTTGGTTGTGAATGGGTGGGAGGGGGGTGGCGGTGCGTGATTCACTTATTTGCTCATAACTTGAGAACCGCTCATTCGATCTTTATCATTTCTAAAACAAATCGATACATAATGACTAACTATCTCTAGAAGGTACGAATCATCTATCTAAAAAACTGTGGCAGATATGACGTTTTTTAAAAATTGGTGGCGGGAGGGGGCGTGCAACTATAAGAAGCATTTGTTCCATACATGTCAAACTTCTATCTCTTACCATCTCTGTGATCTGTTTGCTCATATGGACGGACGGACGGACAGACAGACGGACAGATGCTGATCATAAATATATGTACTTTATAGGAACGGAAATGATTCCTTCTCCTTGTTACATACCATTGCACAAACTTAATATACATATAGGTATAAAAACTATGCAAATATCTACACGAAGTTAGGATTGATTTTCTATACGTTTTGACCGGGATTTCCAACCCAGTAAGTTTTCGTGTAGCTGTGCATTTGTTTTTCTCTGTGTGGCTTGTCAGCTGTGTTGTTTGAAACTAATGTTTGTTTTTGTTTGAGTCTAGCAAGTGCCTACACACATGAACGCAATTCTCTGTGTCCGTCTTGAAATTTAGTCTTACATGTGTGGGTGTATTTACAATCAAGGCTGCAAACCAGTAAAATTTTGCAGAAGGTTCGGTTCGGGGGTTCGAACCCGTTGTAAAACTTAAGGTTCGGTTCGCGGACCGGTTCTTGGAACTCCTGAACCCAAGGTTTTGGTTCGAACCTCGGTTCACTTGAACAGAATAGTTTCCGGTTATAAATACTAATTTGTTCAAATAATATTCTATACTTCAATAATGCTACTTAAGTTATTAAATTCAATCAACTTTTACAACTTTTGATCACTGCTAAGTTTAAGTTAATGAGCATTATATCTTCTAGGAGGTGTTTACCTACCTTCACTACCTCTTAGATCAGAAAAATCAAACTTAAGTTTTGAAAAGGCCCGTTCAACCTGATATCTGAGTTGCTGGAACAGCAATTATAGTTAAGTCAATTTTATTAAGTCCTCGTTTTTTGACCTTTCCAAAATTTTAAAACAATTGTCGATGTATGTTCTCTTGGACAATTGTCGAATAAATCTATAACATCATTTACAGATTTCATATTTGATATTATTGCTTTCTATGGTTTTTATAAACTTCTCTTCTTTGCAATCAAAAGTTGATTCATTTAAAAGTGAATTAAGAATCTCTTTAAGAATTAATTTTTGGAGCTTCAGAAGAAGTTAACAAAGTTGAAAAACTCGGGGCACTGAGCTTATAATAAAGGAAAGTTTATTGAAAAGAAAAGCCAGAGGATTTAAAATCACTTAGTACAGTAGTAGTAATTGTGAATTCTAAAGTTTTTAATTCAAACGATTTTAGGTGGAGCTTCTTTAAAGAACTCTGAATACATAAATCTTTAGTTGTTAGTAAACGTTCGCTCATTTTCGCGTCACACAGTCGAGCAATATTTTTTTTAAATTTTTCTATAAGCAAAAGATTTTATATAGTGTGACTTCGCAGAAGTATGGGAACTCTATAGAGTAGTATACTAATGTCAAACTAAAATTGTCTAAAAAAATTCGTTATTTACTAAATTTAGAGTTTTTGCAGCACAACAAACTGTTATTACAGAGTCCCCAGGAAATCTATTGCTCTGCAGTTGTCATTCGAAAGTTCTCTGTTCGATCCTAATTCGCTTCATTCTTGACGTTGATAGTATAAATCTGAACTAGAGGAATGTCGCAGGATTGGAGAACGAGATTACAAGCAATTTCTATATTTCCCTGTAAGTGTCGTTGGAACTACATAATATGTTGAACCGAACCTAATTT
Organism: Lordiphosa stackelbergi; assembly: GCA_018904235.1. Taxonomy (NCBI): domain Eukaryota; kingdom Metazoa; phylum Arthropoda; class Insecta; order Diptera; family Drosophilidae; genus Lordiphosa; species Lordiphosa stackelbergi. Next base: position 88,639 of record JAEIFU010000261.1, on the reverse strand, counting down.
TTTGAAAAAGCGGTCCGGTCCGGGTTCAGGTTCGAGAAGTCAAAAATATTAGGGGTTCGGTTCATGGTCCGGTTCGTCGGACCCAAAAAACCCGAACCGAACCGGTTCTTAGGGGTTCGGTTCAGGACCGGTTTGCAGCCTTGTTTACAATGAGGTGCATTTCCAAGGTAAAACGTTTGTTGTAATGCTCACTTCTAATTCCTTTTTGATTAACCGCCATTTTAGACGTGGCAACAGTTTACTCGAAGGTTCATTCTAATCGATTCCCTATCGAAATTCTTTTTATACGACACTATAGGAGCGATAAAAATTAAATACTACCCATCGGGCGAGAAAAACTACTTTTTTTCTTTGAAGGCGGTCTAGCGCCCGCTCTGCTCGTTGTTAAAAATTGTTGATGTAATTTTTGAAAATACCGAGAAACTGTTGACGAAATGGGATTTGAGTTGAAAATAATTCGTTTATATGACGCTTTTGGTAATTTTTTCACATTGTACACTTCTGTTGTACGATGGTTCAGGCACTTACAGGCCTATTCCTGGTTTTCACTTAATTTAATTTGTTCAAATTCGATTTGGTCACCTTGTTCCGATTTTCAATTCAAAAGATTTACTCCTTTGAATTCCCCGAAGCCGATGAATAAAAGTTAAGCGTTTTAACTTAGAGTCAAAATATTGGCTTAACATTATTTTGTACCAATTACTTTTTTATACTTTTTACTTATAACACAAGTTTACACGATTTTTCATCCTCTGCAATTTGATGTCACTCCTTATGTAAAATCACGCGCTGAATCCAAATATGGAGCTTATAAATTTCTCAGTAGAACAGATTTCGAGATAATCCTAAATTACCGTTTTTCGCAATTTTGAAAAAGGACCTCTCAATTAATTTCAAATATCAAGTGAACAAGTTTTGTACACCAAATTAAAGCTAACAAAATTATCTTTCAACCGTTCATACATCATTTCAATGTCAAATTTGTGGTGTAGCTGCTAATTAGAAAGATATCGAGAATTTTGTTTCATTTTTATCGAAAATTTGAAAAAACCGCAAATAACACCGTTATTTTCACCAAGAAAAAAATTTTCAAAAATTTCTTTCTCTTTTTGGATGATGTAACCTAATGTTTAACAAATTCAAAAAGTGTTCATATATTGAAATCTGTTAGAAATTGTAGAAGTTATTAGCATTTATCTAAAAATGAGCAATTTCAGTTTTACCGTTCAAGTGGTATTAAAAATGTCTATGGTCCATTTTGCTCCCCCGTTTGTGTGCACAGTTTTCCTCTCGGAAAGAAAAACCAACAAAGTCTCCCACCATGGCCTCAAATCCTTGTTAGCGGCGTCCCATACTCTTCATATCCTGATGAAATCGTTCACCATGGTCATCACTCTCATCGCCGAGGTTTTCAGGGGAAGATCAAACGGGAATCCAAAAATGAAGTTTCAACGATATTTTTACTCCTGTTTGCAATACAATGTGCAGCGTTTGAGTGTAATGAAAACTTTAATATAATATACAACCTTTACCTATTTGCTTATAATTTCTTATTAAATGTGCGACGACTTCCCTATAGTTAGGACTTCTGAAATTTCCAAGAAATGAAGTGATCCTTGGACAACGTTGAATTGAAGTGTGAGTCCTTGAAAAGTTTTTTTTATTTGCGGCCCAACAAACACACCCTCTTTGATTTTTGCCTGAGTAAGGGAACACACTCTTCACATATGCAAATGCATCATCGTCTTTTGTAGAGCCTTCACAAAATTTTTAAATAAACCCAGTTTTTTATTACAAGTGGCTCGAACTTTACATTTTCTTGTCCAATATGTAATTCGTTCTGACCGGCCATTCGAACGTAGTGCTCGTGGCGTTCTCGACTGTCCCATTTGGACCCCTTGACTAAACCCCACAAACAAACCACACATCATTGCAAGAACAAATATTATTTTATTTTCAAGTAATACTCAGCATAGCGCTTTTGCCGATATAATGTTATTTTGACACCCAAATCCGGCGATAGTCCACTTGGCAGACCCCAAGCGACAGAGGGTTATGCTACAGTTGGCGGACCAAAATCATTGTCCTGGCTGATCTCCTCAACAAATCAAACGGCCCCGAGCAAAACGGACCGACTTTTTAATCTCTCGATATTGCTAATAACTTGCAATTTCTAACAGATTCAATATATGAACACTTTGAATTTGTTATACATTAGGTTACACATCCAAAGAGAAAGAAATTTTGAAAATTTTTTCTTGGTGAAAATAACGGTTACTTTTTTCATATTTTCGATAAAAATGAAACAAAATTCTCGATATCTCTAATTAGCAGCTACACCAAGCGAAGAGTAGAACGTGAAGAAAGCTTAATGGTACATAATATCTGTTTATGATAATGAAATCTCAAAATGCGAAAAACGGTAAATCGGGATTATCCGAAACGCTAGGAAATTTTTAAGCCCTTTGGATCACGTGATTTTACAAGGTGACACTTGGGGAGTTTGTGTCAAGAGCGTTAGACACCGGGCTCTAAAACGGAAACGTTTTTTCCGTTTTGAGATTGAACACCTACACGGCTGCTCCAACGGCCTGAACGATAGGGAACTCTAACCTAAAAGTCCCAAATTAAATTCCAAATTAGGCCTATTTTTTAAGCAAACTTCTCAAATTATGTGCTGTGTGACTTTAGCTCAATGATTATTGTTTACAACTTTGTTTGACAGTCGGTGTTTTAAAACTGCTGGTGGAGAAAGAATTGTTAAAATTTCAACTGTCCTGGCCAAAAGCCATCTGGCTTCTACTTCTATGTTTTGAGTGGGTTTTTGAGAAACCCTTTGTCACTGAAAATTATTTGATGAATCAAACTTTTTACGATCGGGCCCCCAAATTTTCAAACGGTAACAAGCAAATTTTAAATTTGAAAGATTTATGCTTCTCCACTACAAAATCTCAAAGCCCCTTAGCCAATCCTAGATCCGCCACTCTCACTGAGCATAGCATTGCTCACAGCTGGAAATTCAAGTAAATGTTCTCTCTCCACACAGTAGGCCGCAAGCGCAGTTTTTATGTATTATAATTTTGCCCAGAAGTTTGCAACACGTAAGAGGAATCATCTCCGACCACATAAAGTATATACATTCTTGATCAGCATGACGAGCTGAGTCGATTAAGCTTTGTCCGTCCGTCTGTCTGTTTCTACGCGAACTAGTCCCTCAGTTTTGAAGCTATCGAACTGAAACTTTGCGCAGAGTCTTCTTTTTACTGCACGCTGCTTATAAGTCGGAACCGACCGGATCGGATGACTACTTCTTGTAGCTGCCATAGAACTGTTCTCTTCGGAAAATGGTTTTAGTGAGAAAAACTGTATTGTTCTCAATATTACCACTCTCAAACACGGTCATGGGTAATATTAAATGTTTTTAAGCTGATCTGCGAAGTTTGGTCAAAGTCGCTAACCATTGAGACAAGCTTTTTAAGTGTATTAAAACTTCGGCACAGACGAAGTTAGCTTTGCTTTCTCGTTCTTATATGCTTTCTTTTGCTGTGTATCGTACAGGGTCCTATCCGAATTCTTGTTTTCAAGGTATAATCATAAGAATGGACTTCAATGCGACAGTCAAAAAGAAAATGTATCATAAAATGTCACAGGAAGCAGATCTAACCAGATGTTACATTTTCCAGTTTTCATTTCATATCTTGAAAAATAATTTTGACCTTTGAAACTAAATAAGTTTGTGGCTTTCAAGTTTTGGAGCACCTACTTAAGCGAATTAGATCTATTGAAACTGTTGTGCAGTTGTCATTGCTTTTTCTTTTTTTTCTTGTTATTGCCTTGTGTCCTACCAGCTACATTTATTTGCCCTGCCCCTTAAAAACAACATGATAAATTGACTTAGAGTAAAGGAAATTAAAAGCCATAAGGTTCTAACTAGATTACCAAATCAAAAAATAAGCAGAAAGAGAAAAGGGAGAGCTCCCGGTGGCGGAAATGTCAGACAGCGCACAGAAAAGGAAAAAATACCAAGAAGTGCGCAACAAAACAAAGTCACAAAAAGGAGGATAAATGTAATTAAAGCCTGTAGTGGCCAGCAGAAGACAAGAAACGAAAGACAAAGGCAAACAGCCCAGAAGTATGCAGCCAAAGTCAACGACATTAAGTAACCAAGTTCTATGCAAAAGCATTTTTAATTATAAATTATTCAAATTTACAAACATAAATCATGGCGCAAGGCCCAAGGTCCGTTGGGCTTGGCAAGATCCTCTTGCGCCCGGCGAGGATGAGGGTTGGGTGCGAAAGGTACGGGCACAAAAAGAAATGGAAAATAGAAAATGGAACAGCACGCATCGCACCACATTCGCATAATCCTGATTTATTGCCGTTTTGTAGTGATTGCACAAGATTACGCGACAACAAATAGATCCTTCATTCGGCCCTCAGTCACGAAATGCTAAATTGTAATCAAACAATGGAATCCGGACAGAGGCGAGGCGGCAAGAAAAAGTTAACTCGCTGCGCTTAATTTACAAAACAACGGAGCCGGGACAGGGGAGGGAGCTGGAGAGCTCAGCAAATGAGATTTGAATTTAAAGATTAGTAGCTGGGGCGCATGTCCTGCCGCGCGTCCTGGTCAAATGTGGCTGCAACTTTTTGCCGTTCACCTTTTTGTGCTTGGCTGACTACTCTCACACACACACACACGCACAGCAAAAAGATAATGCCAGACAATGGCAAAAGTTGCTCCACCCTCCACCCCCCGCCCCAGCCGCCAGATAAGCGCACAAAAATCATTAATTATCCCTGTTTCTTGTTTGTCTTGATTTTGTTTTGCTGCCTGCTCTGACTTTTGATTCGCTTTTCCCCGCCGTTTGTGTTGTTTTCCCAAGCCAAGGAACAAAAAAATATTGATTTGTTTCTAATTTTAATGAAAATTGTGCCTTTTTTTGGGTCGCCTTGCCTCAATTTAACTTTTTTGATGCGCGCCCTGCGATAGTCCTTCCTCTGGCTGGGAGTCTTGGCCGGGTCCTTTCACTTATCGCAGTTTTGTGCTTGGCTGCAGCGCTGCCCCCGGCGAAATGTCACGCAAAACCATTTTCCAAAACTAATGATGGAAGGTATTTTAATTATATTCCTTTCCATTCCGCTTTTTCCCCCTGACTTTTCCTGTGCATTGCTGCAGAAATTTTCTTATCATTTTCATTACTTGCTGTCTTGGGCTCTTGCTTGACTGATTTCGTTTGTGTGTGAGTTTTTTTTCGCTCTTTGAAATGCAATTTCTGCTGCCCAGCATCATTAGCAAGATTAATGAGGAGCTGCTGGCAGAAGTGGGGAGCGTTTTAAAGACGCACACACACACACACCACAACGGAAAGTGTCCCCGCGCCCCGCAGTTGATTACAGTCGCACCACGTGCGAATTTATATGCAATAAGAATTGGAAAATATATGTATGTACGGGTAGCATTTGCGCATTCGCCTCGCCGCACAACAAATTTGGCGTCTCGTACATTTCATGCATACCAAAGAGCTTACACGGGCACGGAGCTGGAGCTGATGCCGGAGCAGGTGCCTCCAAGGATAACACGCGCGTGCCACTGCCACAGCCCGCGGCTTGCATCTCTCGGATTGGGGGCTCCTTGCTGTCGCTTGTTTATCTATTTGGCTTGGTTTTTTTGTTTGTCGGAGAAATCCACAAGATTAAAGCAAAGAAAGGTTGAGCAGCCGGGAGACGGGGTGAGTGCAGCACCCAAGGAGCTCAGCTGAAATATTTCGTTTTGCACAAATTGAAATCCAAAGTGCTTTTCAGCCTGGCGAATTGCCGTGTGGCACTGTGTGCTCTGACAGAAATATTAGCATTTGCGGCTTTAATACCCTTGCCTGCTAAGAGTCTTATGCACTATGGCCAGAAGTTGGCAAAGCTCAAAACCACATGAGTCGCATAAATTAGTGAAATTGGAGGGAGAGTTTGGGTGTCACCTAAATTAGAACAGAATTATATGCTAAGCGATTGTCTTTTACTATGAACGACATACTTTCTAAAGGAGCCTGATGAGATACATATGCAGTTGTATCTATTAAAATCATATTCTACAGCCAAAATTAGTTTTAAAAATTTCTTGAAAACTGTACTCACGATGTTTGACTTTACTCACGAAATAAGCAGGGATGCTCACTCACGAAACTAACTGTTTGTCACACCGTGAAACGTTCAACTTCACGTCACGGGTGCACCTCTAGCATCAATATCTCTTCTTCATCTTCTAGTTCCAATCACATGTGAGATATAGGGCATGTATTAATATATTCCTCTTCAAATTTCAGATTTTTCATTGAAAATTTTGGGGAAATCATCCGATACCCTATTTATCAATTTCAATTTTTTACGGAATTGCAGAATTAACTTCAATAAATGATTAGTATTAGAGTTCGTCCTGGAATTCAAATAACACTTTCATCCACGTATAAGAATATGACTCTTGTTAGGGCCAGAGTGGGTAGTTGATGCTGCTTTTTCGATAGATAAGTAATGGGCACATTCAGCAGAACAGCTTGATCCTTAAAAAATTATATTCAGTTCTGTTCCTGTTATCGATTTCGAACTAATCACGCGGAATCGGAATTGGTAGCTGTTCAAGTTATTCGGTTTGAAAGAGTGTGGCCTTTGAGTCATTAAAATGAAAAGTAACTGTCAACGGTTACACTTTTCATCTATTAAATATTTTAATTTTTATAAGTCACATATTGTAAAGATATTTATATATATTAAGCATATAATTTGACTCAAAATTAATTCTTTTCAAAGTTGTACTGAATTCCGCATCGGCGCATGAGCAGTGTTGCTCGAAATTGTTTGGGTCAGCATTCAGCTGAATTGCAATTCAAAAAAAGATTCGAACATTCATTTGAAAAGAATATTGATTTCTATTTCATTCGGAAACGGGAAAATCATAATGAGAACGATGCAGAATCCACTCGGATATGGAAACAGGTAATTAATATGGCCTACTTTTCTGCTTAAATTTAAATTCACCTTCAATTTCTATAAAGAACCTAAAAGCATGCAAAATATTGAGGATGATCAGTGATCAATGTTCTCTATTACCGAAATGTTCTTATTCGGATCGTAATCGGTTTTCGTTACCTTACCCGAAACAAAATTTTCTTATCAAAGCAATCGAAATCGGAATCGAAATCAAACTGAATCGACTTTGATTTTCCTCTTTTAGATGCAAACTTTCATTTGTCTTTATTCGACACTCAAGATGGTAAAACGTTTCAATGGAACTCTGTAATAGTTTCTTGAATATTTAAAACTCTTACGGAAACGAATAGGCCTGATTACACTGTTCTACAGCGAAAAGTATCCTGAGCATTTTTATCTTATTCCTGCGCGCCTATTCATGCTGATTACGAGTTGATATGTCAAAGCCATATCTTAGTTTCCGTTTCCAAGATATTCGCGAAAAACTAAATTTCCGACTTCTTGCCGTTCTAGAAATTTTGTAGGCCACACTAAGCATTAATTGCTGATTTTATGAAGCTTATAGGATAGTACACATATCAATGCAACTGAGAAAAATCAAACACACCATTAAAGTATTGCCAATGGTGTCGAAATGGGCCTTCAAAGTCAAATTTTACTTGAGTTATGCCAATTTTATCAACCTAAACCATTTCTTACAAGCCATTCTATTGGCGGACATTTAGTGGCGCCATATCATCATATAGTTCAACATATGCACTAATTATGGTAGTTTTTTTTGGCAATTTTGTCAGGACCACAGACAAAGTTACAGCCTGTTATATGCGAAAATCAAGATTAAAATTTATGGGAGGAGAACTAGATTGCCACCCCAAATGTTTATAGGAGTTTTAAAAAGGCAACTTGATATAGCATTGGCTCAACAAAATATTTATTGAAATGTAAAATAACAACATTCGTGGAATGCTACGTTAATATTTGCGGATAGTTGAACAATGGCCGTATTATAAAAAGGTTACTTGGATAACAGTAATCAGTACTAATACCTTCTCCGTGATTTTCAAAAAAAAAATGCGACGAAATCACTAATAATAACAGAAGCTATGGTATATATTCGGTATATCAATACGACACATATTCTTAAGAAAACCTTTATTTTCCAGAATTTCCCTCTGCTTTTCATAAATTGTTAATTGAATCGCTTCGTAGGGCTTTTTACCGTCAAAAGAACTCCACCACCGGAGCAACACTGACCCGCACACGATTAAGGGACCACGATTTTAGAATATTGACCTAGAATGGACAACAGGGAAGGTTCTGAATTCCACTTAGCAAATGTCCTCAAGAGATATTTTTAAATAACTACGCTGAAATATTACTGTTGCCAACTCTGCCAATTTAGTTTTTCGCGAATATCTTGGAAACGGAAACTAGGATATGGCTTTGACATATCAACTCATAATCAGCATGAATAGGCGCGCAGGAATTAGTTAAAGATTCTCTGGATACTCACAAAAGATCTCAATTTGTAGAACTGTGTTATTTTAAAACTTGAAAATAAATTTGTGAAAATATCGAAAATAAATCTAACGAAAGTAAAGAATCTCAAAAAATGCATCGTAATCAGACCTGTTTTCGAATTGATAAATGTTCCAGCTTCCCACAACCGACTGTGCTATTTGGTTTTTTACTTCAAAATTATATATATCTTTATATTTTTTCTAGCAAGCTGAGTTTTTGCGAAATCAATGAAAATGCAGGGCTGCAAGCCGGTTCGAAGTTGAATAATGGGGATGTCCGAACCGAACCTAAACCGGCGCAAAACAATTTTTTTTCTTCCTGAACCCGAACTCGAACCGGAGCAGAAAAAATAGAATAAGGTGCGGTTAAAAAAATGTTGTATGTTTCCTAGCTGCTATAAATGTCAAGTTTGCCATTTTCTAATATTTTTGGGCCTTGCAATGATAAAAGCTTACAAGGAAACATTTTGCCTTATTGTATAATATTCAAATGCAACTAATAATTAAAAGCTTTAGGAATAATAAATAAATGAATTTATAATTCTTTACCACGCTAATCTTCTGATAAAGATTTAGAAAATTCTATCACAGAAAAGAATTTAACAACGTCGCATTTGTGTATTAGCTGTTCCTACATCACAATTATCATTCTAGCGCACTTTCTCTAATTATATATTTGTTTTATCCAGCAATAGAGTCATTTATAATGAAAGATTGTCGGAAGACACAATAATGATTAACTTTTATCAAGTGTGTTAACTGAAGGGATCGAATTTTTTCTACTAATAGAAGGGCAGAAATGGGTGCACACATATACAAAGACTTTTGTAAGTATTCCGTTGTCTGTTATTGTCAATTTGGAATTCCCAAACAGTCTTAACAATGCCCTCTGCCGGGAAAGCTGTACAGTCGACCATCCTTCTTTGTGGTGTGTGTCTGTCATTTTTAAGGAGACATGAACAAACATAAACATATGTTTAAAATTAGTTCGCTCTCACTTACGCCCTTCCTATTCGGACAATACGAATCTTAATGCGAATTTATGTTGGGCTCTACGGGTCTGTCGTTTCTATGTAGATTTTGTTGCAACTACCGTCTTTGTACCCAGTGGAATATACACCAATATTAATAATACAATGTTTTAACAAAACTCACATAGTTCTCAGTTTCGGTTTTGTAGTTGAGTCTCCTGTCTGTTGGTGTGTTTATGATGTACATCATATCTAATGTGTAGCGCATGTTGTAGTCTTGTCGCTGTCAAAATTCGATGAGTGGCCGCTTTCTAAACAATGTGTCTCAAGCACACTTTTTGTATGTGTGATTGATGTCGTAGCTTTAAGTCGGATTTATTAAGAGCTAAACGGGTCATCAATTTGGATTTGGTCGTTCCAATGAATCCCTTATATCCCTTATATCCCTTGCATGGTATTCTAATGAGGTACATTTTGAAGTTCGGTCCAGGTATTTGTAACTCTTAATCACTTATACCTTGTAAACGCATCGAATCTGTCCAGAATAAGTTCCTCTTGTTTGCTCCCACTGTTAAGACTTCCTCCTTACGTATCCAGACGTAAGCTTTTAGACTTACATTCATTTGAGCATAGACGTACTATGTTGGGTATAATGGTTCTTCACAAGCTTATCTACACAAGCTCGGGCGTGTGACAAGCAAGAAACTGTATTCCCCTCCGGCTTTCCATTGGTCCCTATTGATAATTAGAAACAAGTCTTCAATTAGATATTGAAGAAATAATGTCGACCCCAATTTAATTGCATAAATTTAATAATAAATAAGTTAAAGAAAAGTTGCGACTGTTTTTGCTTTCCAACCCCAAACCCCGACCCTGAGCCTTCCTTCGTTTTGTGAAATTTATGCTCACATGCCTGAATATCAAAAATTCCACAGACACTTGCCCACATTGTGGCCCTGTACCAGTAGACCCAATTTATCAGGCGAAATAAACTAGAATCTAGTGTTGCCCATTGCATGCCTTTGGCTAGGCGTTCCTCCTGCTATTTTATTTTTTGGTGTCTCTTTGATGTTGTCACTTCAGCGCGCATGTCATAATTACCAAAGTGAAAATTATTAATTTCGACATTTAAAACAAAATGCGCATAATTGCCAGGAGTGGAGATTTATGCCGGGCTCGGCAGAAAAATTGTCTAAAAGTGGCGGCCGCTTCCACCGAATTACGCGGAAACGACGGCAATGGCAACATTTGCCACACTAATTGCGTATGCGATAAATCTTGTCAATTAAATTATAATGTTTGCATGCGGCGATGCGGCGAAAAGCGCTGAAGATGCAGCCGGGGCAAAACGATCTGTGCGATTATCGAGTGTTTTATCACCTCAACGGGCGGCTGCTCCTCCCGCGTTGCAGCAGCGCCCTCCATAATTAAAATGTTCACAAGTGCCACAACGCATCGGCCACTGGCGGCGAAAGGAGCCGGTGACAGCAGCGGCAGCGGCGGCGGCAGGAATTTTGAAGCGCATTAGTTGCGCTGCATTTGCTGCTCATAAGAGCAGTTGCAACTGCTGTTGCTGCTGCTGCTGCTGCTGCAACTGTGTTGGCCACTGCAACGAGCCGAAATTGTATTGGCAGCGGCGCCGGTTGGCAGCCTTCGGCTGCTGCCTGCTGCCTGCATATCAGGTTGTGCGAACTGCCAACCAGTTGGGCACATAAATTTCCAGCTTGTCAGCTTTTGATATATATTCATAAATTGCCAGAGTGCATTAATTAATTAAGCACGCGGGATTTTTGGACATTTGGTTCGTAGTGCAACGGGCGCCCCAAAGTATGCAGCACTTTTCTCGCACACATTTCACTCGAGCAAAATGTCAGCCAACTAATTACGCAGTTTTTTTTATAATTTGCTTGCCGAGTTCTGTGAATGTAGTATAGGAACGAAAACAATTTACTGCACGCCATGGTCAGCGCTGATGGGCAACGGCAGCTCAGAGAACTCCTTTAAAGTTGTCAGTCGACATTTGGGTGTAATTTTCGAAACTGATTTTACATTGAAACCAGTTAAATTGTCAGAAAAATCAACTGTCAACATGTCAAAAAATTGTTGGCCATGCAAATGTATACAGCGAGAAAGAGATATAATGAGGCAGTAGAGAGGGGGTGAGGCAACGGAAGGGTCCACAACTTGCATGCGAGTATCTCTGTCCATTTTTCTATTTAACAATTTTCGATATGTGGGAAATCAAATTGGGTGTACACTGTACAGTGCTGTTCCAAGAGATGAGACAATGGTACTTGTTTGAAATACATCGCGGCACAAAATTGTCAGGCCTGTTCTTGTTCCTGAGTTCGATTTATAGAAATTCCTAAATGTTTTGATTTCCAAAAATTACTGGAAAAAATGGTTTAAACCAGCCAGCTCCGGTGGAGAAGAAAATCATTTTTTCATCAGGGAGAAAAAGTCAATATCAATCCCATAAAGTACACTCAGAAAAAACGACCGTCAGGGTACTTAAAATTTCAAGTATGGTTTGTTCTTGGATGTACTTAAATTAAGTTTTAAACATTCTAGAATAGAAATTCGACTGTTTATATTATTAAAATGAGAACGAACATTATTGAATCAGGAACATTTCGTACTTACATTTGGGCGAACAATTTAAGAAAAGATCCGTTCTGGTATAAGTACAAAATTTGTTCAATCGAGGACAAAATAGACTTGTATAGTGTAATAGTGAGGATAATTTTCTGACCCACAGTATAAACATATTGGTCTTTGGTTTATTCATTTCGTCTGGATTTTGATATTATACAGGGACCTAGTTTCAAAAAAAAATTTTTAAATCCCTAACCAAACCTAAACCAAGATCATTTTGTACCTATTTTTGGAAATATTTTTTTGTTTCAAAAATGTTTTGCGGTTGACTTTAGAATTTTGAAGACTTTGATGAAGAACATTTTGCACTCATTTCGAGAGTAAATCGAACTGTACTTAAGACTATAACAAACTAATGATAAGACCAAAAGATATTATAAATAAAATAAAAAATACTATAAATTAAAATATCCCGAGACTGTCTGAAAGCAAGTACAGATTTCGGAATTAAAAAATCGTTCTTGAAATAAGTGTTTTGTACTTGAATCAAGTATTTTTTGGCCAAATGCGGTTACACAGGAAATGAAATGGTGTTGGTTGACCGAAAGCTGAAGGAGCGCGTGCTGGCACATGCCACAAGGATTAGTACTGGGTTGGATAGATAGATAGATATTTATTTTCCATTTGATCCTTTTTATAGCTTACAGCTTTGTATTGATTAACTAATAATAAAACAAACATTTAAAGCCGTCAGCCTAACTTCTGTTTTTACTTTTTTTTTTATTTTTAAAAAATTTTCATTCATAACATTTCTTCTATAACATCCATCCAATGTGATTCGGCAGATTATTCCATCCTATCCCCCTGTTCAGGGCCATAAGCACCGCTTCTTCGGTAAAATTAAAAGTTTTGAAATATCCCATATCCTCCTGCTCATTCATATTATATTCGGGGGTGCCACAGAAACCTCTTCCAACCAAATTCCAACCGAATCCCAATTCTTAGGTGCCACAGAAATTTCTTTTGGTTGGTTTCAAACCTCTAATGTTTTGTTAGGAGATTTTGCAAAGCTCTTTTCTCACTAGCGCCTTTTTCTAAGTGGCGCCCTCTTCATGATAGCTAGCGGATTAAGGATGGAAACTAATAACTCATGTTTGGCGCCAACAAATTTTTAAATTTTGCATTATATTGGTGGAGAATGCGACTTAAATTTGAATTATTATTTAAAATGCATCATAAAACATATAACACAATCAAAATATGTTTTTTCGATAATCCAGACCGCCTCCCAAGTGTTCGAACAGTCAAAGGCAGCCTTAAAATCTACAACATAAGCATAAAGTATACTAAGTCTACTATGGAGTATAAATTGAATATGTTGTCAACCGTTGAGTATCCACGCCGGAATCCTGCTTGAAACTCGTTTAATTTATCGTGCTTTTCCACCCACGTTGTTAGTCTCGTCGACAATATACTCATTAGTAGCTTCGCTGAGCAGTTCATAAAGGACATGCCTCGGTAGTTCATCGGGTCATTGATACATATCGCCTATTTATACTCTGTACCGAAGGTACATAAAGTATAATAAGTTTGTGCAAAAGTATGTAACAGGGAGAATGAATCATTTCCGATATATTCTTGATCAGCATCAACAGCCGAGTCGATTTAGCCATGTCCGTCTGTCCGTCTATCTGTCCATCTGTCCGTCCGTCCGTATGAACAAACAGATCTCAGAGATGGTAAGAGATAGAGGTTTGACATGTGTAGGACAAATGCTTCTTATACTTGCAGGCAGATCAAGTTTATTTTTTATTTTTGCCACGCCCCCTCCCGCCCCCAATTTTGAAAAAACGTCATATCTCCTACAGTTTTGAAGATAGATGATTCGTACCTTCTTTAGATAGTTAGTTATTAGCAATATGTGTCGATTTGCCGAAGAAATGATAAAGAGCGGATGAGCGGTTCCCAAGTTATGAGCAAATAAGTGAATCAACTCTTAGAAATATTATTATATACTCCCATACAATCTGCATTACTTTGCCATAAGCATGGCCGCTTTGTAAACGGAGTGCCAACATTCTGCATTTCTAGAATGCCAGAGCCGAGCTATCATCGGATTCCCATTACGAAAGCGTACATTATTTCGATTACAATCTCTCTAACGAAAAGCAGCGATTGTAATGCATTACTTTTTCGTCAGGCGTAATGCATATTTTCGATAGAACACGTTGAGCTCTGCGCCGCTGGGTAGTGATTTCCAGTATATCGAGCGTGTGCTGTACTTTAAAAGTGTGGAGACGAATGAAAACTAAAATCTAAACTAAAATGGTTTGCTTCTCCCCCTGCCACCCACCCACCTGCTGTCCATTCACTCTCGACTTTTCACAGTAATCAATGCCGCTGCACTAATTGGTCTGCCTGGCAAACGCTACGCTGGTTGGCCACTCAAATTACCTAATTATACAACGAAATATTATATGAAATTTTCCCAATCAATTCAAGTTCTTTTGTTTGGCCATAACAATGATCTCGGCCAGAGCCACCGCAAGAATAACGAAAACAAAGGGGGTGAACGCTTCATGCAACTGTCAAGACAAAGCAGCGCTCGTTGAAATGCTGAGCAGCTATGAATACACCCGGACCCAAGCCCAACTCCAGACATGGACAGTGCATTCAAATTGTTCAAATTGTGTGTGAGTGCGAGCTGTCAACAGTATTTAATTTTCGGGACTGCCTCCTGCTCGTCTGCTTATGTGCATGTGCCACATGCAACAGTCGCCGTCCAGCGACCTGACCAAAACCGCAATGCACTTTGACCAGAACAGCTCAAAGGAAGCCAACTCAACAAGCTAACAAATTAACATGCTGTCGCTGCGTTGTTTTGGCTTTTCGGTCAGTCGCCGTCGCCGGAATGTCACGCAAATGCCAAGTAACTGGGCGGCGTCCTGCTGCCAGTGTCCTTTGCATGCTAATGCACAAAATTCGATTGCATTTGCCGTGCCTGCGGCTGTTTAATAGCCACACCTGTTCAATTAGTCAATGTAACCACAAATTCTGGTTAAATTATCGCATTAAAATGTTCGTGCTTAACCTCAAAATGTGCGTGCGTGTCGTGGGTCCACCCTGGACACCAGCACTCCTGCACTCCTGCTGTTCATTGTATAGAATTGTCGTTGGCATTACTTTGAACTCAACTACAACCGCCGACAGTTAATCAGCGCCGGAGTGGAGTGGTGGGGGGCTCTAACCTCAAAACTGTAGGTACAGTTGTGCCCCCTCGGCCAAATTTTAATCGCTAATTATCAGCACCAACTGACACTTACATTGGCAACAACTTACGCATGCGTGTCCATGTCCTGGTCGAACGCTGCATGTCGTCATCATTAAAAGTAAGCGGACCAAAGAAACCGAACTGAAGCAGGACGTCTTGGGTCTGTGAAGAAGAGGGGATACTCTTTTAGACTTTTAGAAATTCCCTAATTTTTTTAGCCTAGAAATTTAGAAACTTTTTTCTAAGAAACAGAAAATGATTAGTAAAAAAAATAGTTGCCGAGTTTAGCGATCGCTCTTAGTTATTAAAGAAATAGTTGTTAGCCGGCTTAAGGTCGTTTTTACTCAATCTCTTTTGGATCAGCTTGAGTGCCAAGTAGTCAAACGGAATACAGTTCACTGAGAATAAAAAATCAATCTAAAGTCGAATCCACTTTTGCGATAGCGAGTTTTTTCCTAGAAAGTTGTCTGGGGCGATCAGCTACTGGAGTCCCAGAAGTCTCGAAATAGTGTCAACCCTAACACTGTCTCCAAACCTGAACAAACCTCATCAAATAGTCTTAATACTCTCGATTAAGAGAGCTTTATACAAAACAAAAATTTATGAAACAAGTTTAAGAAGGTTGGGTCTGGCTTTTTGGTATCCCAGGGACTTTCTGCGGCTTTGACAAATTATCAACTGTCACTGCTTAATTTTTTGGCGCACTCAGTCAAGTTTAGTTTGCTTGTGGCCTCAGTTCCCCCTGGCTACCTGGGACCCTACGGTTTCTGTCCTGTTTTCGCTTTCATTTCGGCCTGCTTGTTGTTTTTGCATTTTTATCTGCAACTGGCGACTGATACTCTGATATCGTGGGCTTCATTAATTGAGAATTGTTGTTAAGCCCAAGCCTGTTTTCCGGTTCGCGTTTTTCCATTTACATAATTTATGATAAGCAGGCGCGCCTGGGCAAACAATAATTTTGAAGAAATACATTAATGCAATCAATGGGATGTTGTCTGGAATGCGAATGCATTGAGTCGGCGGTCGCATTGATGATGATGATGCTCTGTGCCCGGCCGGCTGGCTTAATTAAGTTGTGGCATCGGAGGACCCGGTGGGGCAAGTGGGAACTGGGGAACTGGCAGTGCCACAAACAGTTGATGAACTCTACGTGTGAATGTAAATTATTTTGCACGCAGCGGGCGAGCGACACTTGCAAAGGCTTAACCTAAACCAACTCGGACTTTGAGCTCCTCCTCTGCTGGGCCCTCGTTGTTTGGTGCTCGGTGCGATTGAGTGCTTTTAAGTCATTTGTGTCACGACATGCTAATTTCACATGAAATCTCTGGCCGACTGCTCGACCGTTGGCCCGGCCAGCCTCTGCCTAGACATCAACAACAACGTCGTGCATGTCCCAGCCACATCCCCATCGAATGTCCACGTCCGCACTGGGAGAGGTGGAGGCCTAGGCAACAACGGCACCTGGAGTGCAGCACTCAAGTGTACTTGCGGTTTCTGCCTCCATGGCTGCCAATGACATTTTGCCAGCTAAGTGCAAAATTTACCGGTGCAAGAGCTAACCAGAAGAGGGGGTTGGTCGTCTGGCACTCGGCCCCTGCTGGCCACAGAATCAACGCCTTGCCCCGGAAGAACAATGCCTGTTGTCCGAGGGAAAGCTGGAGGTGGGGCCAGAGCTGTTGCTGCTGCTGCAAGTGGCTTTGCTCTGCCATGATTAGATGCCGTCGTTGTCGTCGTCGTAGTCGTCCGCACCTGGACGCTGCAGTTATTAGGTTGTTAGTGGCATAGTCCCTGCCATTTTCATCGATTTATGCACTTCACAGCATCTAATGTGGGTTTTTTGTCTGTCCACCCGTGTCCTGGCCTGGTATTGGGCACAGGGAGCCTTTGCATTTCGGTAGGCGTCGTTTGCTTAATGCCGCGAACCTGCCCAGTCTTCCACTTGGGATTGGGATTGTGACCAGCAGCTACTGGCATTTGCTTCATGTGGTTTTTGTGGATGACAATGTCTAGGAGACTTCATAAGCAGACAATGTTTTTCTTTCTGGTTTTTGGTTGATGGACATAACGCAGGTGTGTGGCGAGTGAGGTTAAATGGGAACTTTTCAAGACGAAATTTGCGGTTGAGGCATATTAAATCAGAAAATGGGAGAATGAATATCTTTTAGCTATAGAAGTACTTCGGAAAGACCAGGCTGCTGCAGTGCCTCATTTGAAACTTGATTTCATATATATAAATACTGAGCAAAAGCATTATCCTTGCATAAGCAGTAGCAGCGCTGTGGCAGCAAACTGTTTTTAGTCATAACTTGACCAATAGATGGCGCCACTGCTTTGAGCAATGTGGCATCCCCGATGAGTTCCCTCACGCGATAGCTGCAGCCACCTATCGATATTCATCGCACGCCTTCGAGATGAAGCTTGTTCCATCGCTGACGACGAGTCTCTCCCGCGAATTCTGCTAGCGTTGCTTCGATCATATTCAGTTTATTGTATTTAGCGAGTAATGTTATTGTTTAATAAAGTTAGTTACGAAGATAACTAAAGCAATGCTGGTAGAGGGAATTTCACAACTGATAAATAAATGGCGCCACTATTGTGCGCATTTGGCTGCGGCAGCGAAATTTGTTTGGTCATAACTTGAGTAGATATCATCCGATCTTTATCATTTGATCGGCAAATCGATAAATAATCTTTATTACTAATTTTGTGTAGAAGGTACGAATCCTCCGCCTAAAAAACTGTGGGAGATACAGCGCTTATTTTTTCCATCTCTGAGTTCTGTGCGCTCATACAGACAGACGGACATAGCTATATCGACTCGGCTGTTGATACTGATCAAGAATATACATAAGGGTCGGCAATGATTTCTTCTCCCTGTTACTTTCTTTTGCACGTCTGTCAGTCCGTCAATCAAGTTGCTGTTTTTGCTCAATCCAAAATCCACCTAGTTTTTTTAACTAGGTGGTCTTTGTGGAATTTGTTTGGTTGTCTCATGTAGGTGGATTATCAATTTGGGAATTTGCGTCACGGTCACACCGCCAAGGCTGCAAAGGCACTAATAATAAGTTGGTAGCACCTCTGCACTCGCCAGTTCGTCTGTCTATTGTCTATTGCGCTCTAATTTAAAAAAAGAAAGCAAGCAATTCACAGAGGAGGATAAGGTTTTTTTCGGAAACACTTTTTAATATGATTGAAGATTAAGCAAAAGGTCTATAGTTGAGTTTACACCGGCAACTTTGGACAAATTGTGATGAAAATTTATCTATGTACATTATCCGGACTTTTCTCCATACGATTTTCAACATGTGACGATATTTGCACAACATGGTTTAAAAATTTCTGTACATTTTAAAAAATATTTATCAAAAATTCAAAAACAGATATATTAAGGTTTGATGGCCTCGAGAAGGCTTTAAAAGTTCCAACAACAAACAATCCGAGCAAAAACACCGAAGTTATGCTTGAAACATTAAGTGCGGCGCCCCATTTGTTTGAAATAATTTATATATCGGGGTCAAAGACATTCCGCTCATTACATGTTACCAACTTTAATGATTTTCTTAATATACGTAGTGTAATGAGTGCGTGTGTTTTCTCTCAAAAACTTATCGTCAAGTCATCTCCTTTGTCATACAGTCACACAGCAGAACCATCTGACATTTCACTGTAATCATGAACTGCTGGGACAACTATAGCTGGCACACCACAAGCTAGTTTCACAACACCAGATCTAGATATTACTAAATAAGTTTCATCTGTAACTCTCGGATAAACGATCTCAATTCAAGATTGTTGGAGGATTGAGGGCACCCCGTACTCCAATACACAGAGAATATAATCTTGGGTTTAGATTATCTCGCCTCTGTCGAGTTCTGACACCGTTTCGTCTCGTTTCATGACTGTGATCGCTTAAAACAAATTAGGTTGATGCCCTTTCTTTAATGTTTGTGTTTTTGTCTTTAGTGACTAGTGCAATAATATATAAGGTTATCCTTGTCGCACTAGGATGTAAGAATATTAATAAATTGAAATTTAAATTGCTCTTGGTTTTTTAATTAATTTTTTTCTCTGTGTATTTATAACCAATTTTGTCTACCTCGGAACGGTGATAACCAGTGACAACAACATTAGCCTGGAAATCCGAAGAAGAATCATGCTCGCAAACCGATGCTACTGCGGGCTCTTGGGCAAATTGGCGTGTTCGAGCGAAAGATTCTGCGGAGGCTTTATGGACCTCTGAAAGTGGGCGAGGATTTTCGCATCTGAATGAATGATGAACTGATGAGCTCTTTGGGGACATAAGTCTGGTCAAGCGCATAAAGCAACATTGGCTGCGCTGGCTAGGACATATTATAAAATGGTCTACAAAAAGAATGCGAAAGAATTGGGACAAGGCAAGGTGGGACGACCACCACTAAGATGGGACGACCAGGTACAGAAAGACATTTCCAAGCCTGGTGTGAACAACTGGTGCCAGCTCGCGCGGAGCAGCTGCCGATACCGTCAAGCGGTTGCGACCAGGTACAGAAAGACATTTCCAAGCCTATATTTTACTATAATTTTTATACTCTATACAAGTGGTGCCCAAATTGCCAAAAGCCTATCGCTTGGGATAGGAGCTAATAATTCTGCCGGCGTCGCAGCCGACACACGCATAAAGAGGGAGAACACGTGTTTTCTATAAATAATACGTTGGGCGGCTTGCTCTTTCACGACGTGTGCTTTCGGCTTTTTCTTCTCTCGCGAGGCATTTATATAATTGCTTTTTGCGCATGCTTGACATCATTACAAACAATATGAACAAACAGTTCTCAGAGATGGTAAGAGATAGAGGTTTGACAAATATGGGACATAAACTTCTTATACTTGCAGGTAGATCAAGTTTATTTTCAATCTTTGCCAGGCCCCCTCCTGCCCCCGCAATTTGGAAAAGAATTTTATTTTAATATAGTTTTGTAGATAGATGAATTGTATCTTCCAGAGACAGTTATTAATTAGCATTATGAATCGATTTGCAGAGGCAACGAAATACATCGGGGGGGATAAGCAAGTTATGTGCAAAAAAGACCAGTAACTCACAGATTCTTCTATTGGGTGCTGGCAAGAGCAGATTCTAAAGGGTGATTTTTTAGCTATTATCTTTTTGGCAACACTGGTTTAAACAGCTCACGCACGTTTCGTTTTTTGTTTCACTGTCAAACATCTTCAGTTTGGTCTATAAATTAACCATGAATCGTCTTACAAACGAACAACGCTTGCAAATTATTGAATTTTATTATCAAAATGAGTGCGCTGTTAAGAAAGTTCAGCGTTTCTTCCATGTTATGGTCAGTTTAATCGACCCACTGAAGCTGCTATTCGGGCTATTGCGACTAAATTTCGTACCAAATTTACATTGTTGGACATTAAACCACAAACACGCTTACGTAGAGTGCGAACTGAAGAAAATATCGCAGCTGTATCGGCCAGTGTTAATGATGACCATCAATTATCGATTCGTCGCCGTTCGCAGCAATTGGGCCTCTGTTACACAACAACGTGGAAAATTTTGCGGAGAATTTAGGTGTGAAGCCTTTCAAAATACAGCTGGTGCAAGAATTGAAGCCGAACGGCCTACCGCAACGTAGAATTTTTGGTGAATGGGCTCTTGGAAAGTTGGCCGAAGATCCACTTTTTACCGAAAAATTGTGTTCAGCGCCGAAGCTCATTTTCGGCTCAATGGGTACATAAATAAGCAGAATTGTCGATTTTGAAGTGAATATCAGCCAGAAGCATTGCGAGAGCTACCAATGCATTCAGAAAAAGTCACAGTTTAGTGCGGTTTATGGGCTGGTGGCATCATTGGACCGTACTTCTTCAAAGATGATGCGAATCGTAACGTAACTGTGAATGGTGAGCGCTACCGTGAGATGATGTCCAACTTTTTTTTTGCCCAAAGTGCAAGAGCTTGACTTGCATGACATGTGGTATCAACAAGACGGTGCCACATGCCACACAGCACGCGCAACAACGGACTTATTGAGAGGCGAGTTCGGTGAACATTTTATTTCACGATCGGGACCGGTCAATTGGCCGCCTAGACCGTGCGATTAAACGCCTTTAGACTATTTTTTGTTGGGCTGTGTTAAAGCTTATGTTTATACAGACAAGCCCGCTTCAATTGACGCATTGGAAGACAACATGAAGCATTTATTCGTGAGATACCGGACGAAATGTTGGAAAGAGTATGCCAAAATTGGACTAAGCAGATGAAGCAATTGAGGCGCACTCACGGTCAACATTTGCATGAAATAATTTTCAAACATTAAATTATATGGACCGTACTATTGATTCAAATAATGCATTTTTTTTAATTTTATTTTTTTTAATACCTTTCCTATAGCTCTTAAAAAATCTCCCTTTAGTATCTCACTGATCTGTATATGCTGTCGCCTTACATCCGTTGTATCTTCATGGTAATAAGAAATTTGCTGTTACCCAGGTTCCAAAGAAGCGGGGAAATAATTTACGTCTCGTTGCTCTTGTTCTTGTGTTGCCTGATGAAAAGTAAAATACTTTAAAGAAAAGTTATAAAGGATGTTTTTAAAACCCCTAAAAAAATAAAGTTTGTATGATACTGAAAGTCATCACAGTCCAATATACGGTCCATAACCTAACCCCATATCTCAAATTCAGAGCCAAATGCTTTAGCCATTTTCAACAAGATAGTAATCAAAAATTTATTGACGATTGCCAAAGGAAAAGGCAGCTGCAATTAAACTCTTCCCAAGTCCATCCCATCCTTAGCCAAAAATATTACTTTGAGTCATTTTAAATTCCCAACTGTAACGATTCGATATTTAGTAGAAGATAAGTTCCATCTCGAACTTTTAGTTTGTGGAAAATCTATTCTGCTTTTAGTGCAAAAACACATATCGTGTCTCACTCCCCTTTCCAGCATTTCGTGTCCATCCCTGCACCTGCAGCCGACGCATTTTCCCATTCTCAGTCACCGGAGTACCGCGTCGTGCCTCATATCCACATCCAGTGCAAATATACCATAAACAATCTGGCTTTGGCTTTGGCTGTGACTCTCGTCTACGCCGGCGGCACTGTCGCTTTGAAGTACGCCAACTATCAAGATCTAAACGCAGTCATTAAGAACAAACAAAACGACTTTATGGACAGCAAAAAGTACGAAACCTAACCGAACCAAACCAAACGAAGCGAGCGGAGCTCTTGGGCCATCGATGGAGCTGGGGTTGGAGCTGGTGAGGCGAGCAGCGTCTGGGTGATCTTTATCGAACTGCAGACAACTAATGATCTAATAAAACCGAAACCAAACCAAACCGCACCAAAAACTACGAGGCCGCAGCAGCGGCAGCGGCAGCCATCAGTAACCAGTTCGGCATTGGCGTGGATTACCAGGACAGGAGCACAGCTCCCGATCCGTTTTTTGTGCTTATTCTGCTTGTTGTTCTGCAGTGCAGGGACACGAAAGAACAAACGCAGTTGCAGAACAAGCCGACAAGTGGCGAGTGGAGTGGCTGGCAGGAGGGGGCTGCTCGGGCTGCAGATGGTACAGAATCTGAAGCGTTTATCTATGATCTTATATCATGTACTTTCGACATTACAATTGCGGTAAATGCTTCTAGTTTTTAGTTTCAGCGCGTACATGAGGCAGCCGCTGGCTTTATCAATGGCCAGCAATCATGGCCAGACCCAGTCTTGGTCTGCCTGCTGCTCCTGGCGGGAGTCGTCGTCTCTGGGTCTGGGTCTGACTCCGATTCGAGTGTACGCTTCTGTTTGCATGCAAATGCTGTGGTTGCGGCTGCTCCTGCTGCTGATCTGCATACCAAGCGAGCATTTGTCCGTCCCCATTCGTCTCCAGATCGTTGGCGGCGATTGCTTGTTGCCGTTTTCAGTGCCTCTCCTCGCCCCGGTTTGGGGTACGCAAATGTGGCCCGGCTCGACGTTGCCGATCATTTTGATATAGTTCGATAACAATAAGGCCGAGACTGAAGCCTGGGCCAGGCCTAGCGGTTGCTGTCGTCGCACATCCCCATCCATATCCACTAACAAGCAGCGTTTCGGAACCGTTCAACGTGTTCAGCGCTTTTCGTTTGGATTCGCCGACGCCGCCATTGCGAGGGCTCCCTTCCTGTCGAGCTAGTTGCTCCTCCTCTGGCTTCCACTGAGCATATTATCATAAATATGTATCAAATTGACGTTGCATCTTCTTGAATTTTCATCTTGTGGCTACTTGTCATTGTCTTTGATTTTTCCTCAACTCCTTTGGCTGCGTCTCATTGTCCATGGCCATTGAACTGGACACTGGGACAGGCGTCTTTGATAAGCCGACATTTTGTGTTGTGGCAGTTTCTTTTTGTTTTTATTTTTTTGTATCGTTTTTGTCAATTGTCTGGTGGTGCCTTATAGGATTCGAGCATTGTCCTCTCAACTTTTTATAAAGATTGGCGGAAAAAAAGCGAGCAAATATACTTATGAGACTGTCAGGTGAAGCTCACATACATAAATGTAACTATGTAACTATTCTAGCAAACGAATGCAGATTCTTTCAGATTTGTGGAGACTTTTACTGAAGTTGAAGTGTTTCGCTTAAATTGTTTTAAGTTCGCAAAGTATTTAACTGCAAAAAGTAATCTGGCTTATCCACCACTTTGAAGCAAGTTTTTTTCAAAATTGTTGATAGCGGGAAATAGGCAGGATCAAAAGCGGTTTAACATTTATTCTTTCAAGAAACCATTTTGAGTTAACAAAAATGTGTACCGAGTGACTTTCAAGATGTTTTTAAGTTAGTCTGAGAATAATCCAAACTTATTTTAATCAATCGCTGTTGACTGTTTAGTCAATATTTGAAAATTAAAATTAAAAGTTTACTCCAACATCTTCCATGACGTGAGCGTCACGTGACGCTGGAATCAAATTCTACGCCTACTAAAATCTTCAGTACCGAAATTAAAGATGTTTCACATTAAAAATTTCAAATGAATAATGTTCGCATATTAGAGGTGAAAAGGAAGGTGAAGAGGAAAGCGGACCAAAACACAACATTCAGAAGAAATGGCCAAACACATAAAAATAAACAAAAACTTCGTACTTGAACCAAGTACAGGGTGGTCCATTTAAAAATTGGATTATGCAACACAGAGTCCGCTGATGAGAAGATGTGGCTATCTTTGAAACAGCGATCGTTGTATGGACATACCAATTGCTATTCCAAATTGTTGTAATTAATCTCTATTGATTTGTGTTGATTACATTGAACTGTAACTCTCCACCGACCTCAAGCCAGTCATATGCAAAACTTTGACAAAAAACAGGTCGCAAAAACTATGGCAGCTACAAAAATTAATCAGTCCAATCCGGCCGGTTCCGACACATTAGCAGCGTGCAGTCAAAAGAAGACTCTGTGCAAACTGTGCAAACAGGGGGGGCCCTGTTACATACATTTGCACGACTTTGGCATACCCTTTTTACTCTACGAGTAACGGGTATAAAAACAGGTACAGTTTTTTGTTTGTCCTCAGAAAGTCCCTGCATATCGAAGTCAACACGAAGATGCTGTCTATCATGGAATAGTCAAAGCAGGTAAGGCTTAATGGCCTTGCTGGGCATGCAGTTTTTCGACAGTTTCTCTTTGTCGCATTCCGTTAGATTCGATGCAGGGTTGAGTTTTTCTTCAATCGGTGACACGAGTTGGTCGATGAAGTGTGTTTATTGGATTAGTTGAAATAAAAGAATATTAAGATGTGGAAGAAGAAATTAATTGAGCTATTGTTGACACAATACGAGCAGCACAAAAATTTCTAAAACATTCTCCACAGTAGATACAAAGATTGGGTCAAGCGAGCAAAATCACTTTTTGATATAACTGATAACTGTTGATGCAATTAAATCAAAAGTGCATATATTGCGGTGGCAATATTAAAAAGAAACCCGTAAATAGCAGCAAGCAAAAGAAGTAGTGTAGAGACAACGTATATGTGCCCAAGCCAAAAATCTTCATGAAGCACCCTTCATGGTGTAAATGCGAGCGGCGTTTTGAAGATGCTTCAAATCGAAATCGAAGAGAGCTTCATGAAGAAAACTTCACCGTGTAAACACCGACAAACTCAGTTAACTGCACGACTCTGTCTTCTTCTGGCGCTTTACCTACTTTATTTTGACTTATGGCAAGGTGTACTTCTGCAATTTTAAACGGTCTGTGCATTTCTGCTCCCTCGACAATCGGTAAATCCAAGATATACGATGCCTCTACTTCTCTCAAAAGCAGGCCTTTAAAATATTCCGCTAAGTTCTCGGAACTGTATGTATACCTCTTTTTCGTTTGAGCCGTTTATTTTTCTCACCATCTTCTAAAAATTTTTGCAATCGTTTATATTCATTCTTCATTATATTATTTATGTATATTTATATGGTTTTTTATTTATTATTATTTAACGACAAAGGCAAAGCTCACTTCGTCTGTACCGAAGTTTTGATACACTTGAAATAGCTTGTAATAACGGTAAGCGACTTCGACCAAACTTCGCAGATCAGCTTATAATCATTACATATTACCCGTGACTGTGTTTGAGAGCAGTAATATTCAGAAGAAAACAGTTCTTCTCACTAAAATCCATTTTTCGAACGAACATTTGTATGGCAGCTACAAGAAGTAGTCATCCGATCCGGTCGGTTCTGACATATTAGCAGCGTGCTGTAAAAAGAAGACTCTGTGCAAAGTTTCAGCTCGATAGCTCCAAAACTGAGGGACTAGTTCGCGTAGAATCAGACTGACGGACGGACAAAGCTTAATCGACTCAGCTCGTCATGCTGAAGAAGAATATATATACTTAATGTGGTCGGAGATGATTTCTTCCATGCGTTACAAACTTCTGGGCAAAATAATAAAACACTTTTCAAGTGAATAAATATGGAATTGCCAAAATTTTGTCATAAACCCAAAAAATAAATGTTCGAATATAGGAAATAAATGTAAGTGGTTCAAAAGAATATAGAACCATGAACCCTAACAACTGGCTCAAAAATTTGTTTGTGCATCCCTGAAGTTTTGCCGCTGCCCTGAACGTGAGCTTTTTTTGACAAATTTTTTTTTGCTCTTTTGCCACTGCACCACGTGTTTGTTCAAATAATAAAAAAAAACTATAAATATACAAAATAACAAATGTTTTAATATGGAAAATGAAGCACAAGGTATGTTATTAGCATTAAACATTGAAAAGTTTTTGCTAATTTATGTTGTGTGTTTGTTTTAATGTGTTGTTGCTGTTGTATTTTTTGGTCAAACCTAACCTAAGTGTCACGTGTTCCATGGAGTAAAAGTTGGCAGCTCCTCGTTGCTTCTCGCAACTAAAGATGCAATTGTGTCCATTAAAATGTATATGACTTGGTGTAATTAATACATTTTGCTCGTTTTTGCTCGTTTTCGAAATATTTGATATTGTTGCAGACGGGAACAGTGTATTTTATTATTTTTGGCTAATTTTGCAAAAAAAAAATATTAAGAAAATCGAGCAATCCCGACTGTAGTATACTCTGTACCTGCGACGGACAATGCTTAGAGTGTATTTTGCTGCTGCAGCAACACCAGAACGCAAAAGAGCTGCAGCGCTGCGACATCGAAATTTCTATTGCTTATAACTTTACTATCGATTGTCCGATCTTTACCATTCCTTTGGCAGATTGATAAGTAATGTTGATTGCTAAATATGTCTAAAAGGTTCGAACCATATATCTTCAAAATTGTGGGAGATACGACGTTTTTTCAAAATTGCGTGGGCGGGAGGGGGCGTGGCAAAAAATGAAAATAAATTTAATCTGCCTATGAGTATGAGAAGTTTATGTCCCTTACATGTCAAACCTCTATCTCTTACCGTCTCTGAGATCCGTGCGCTCATAGGGACAGAGTTGTATGGGCGGTACTAGTGGGCGTGGTCGGACCGGTCCAAAATTTTGCTCGTTTCTTATTTATGCCATTACTATTAAATGTTCCAAGTTACAGCCATCTAACTGGGTCGGTCTAGTTTATGCCAAAATTTTGGACATTCCGGCCACTGTGTCCGGGTTAAACCCCTTCCCATAGTCTCCTGCCGGGGGGCCAAAAGGCCGAAAAAAAAACCCCTGTGGAATAAACCCCCCCAAATTATTCCTATAAAATCACCTCTTCTCCATTTTTTTTTAAAAGCCTAAATTTTTTTTGTACAAAGGTACAGTATGGGCGTGTTCAGCATAACAATTGATTCCTGAGCAGGTATCAAAGGATCAGGTATCAGGAAGATTATTGCAAATTTAAAGAAAGTTGTTCTGCTGGACACGGCCTTCTCTTCTTGAAATTTCGAAGTACAAGTGCAAGTGGCGCCTTTTCTCGAGAGCGCATAGAATCGATAGAACTATGGCTGTTACAAATTTACTGAAAATATAGTTAAGATGAACTCGTTCGCAAAGCAAATAACAATTAAATTATTTCAATGCTCAGTTCCGACCAGAACATCTTTTATCATACAGATCGTTCATGACCAGGCTTTTTATGACAAGCTTATTAGACCCCGCCTAACAGACCACTTAAATACAATCAGCGTTCCTCCTGTTACGTGCAATTCTTGCTTATAATAGGTAATTTGTGATTACGAGAGTTTAGCTCTCAGTGGGTTCAAGAGACATCCTGAACTAATATTATGTACATGCGTGAGACCAAAAATCCATTCCTACCGGTTAGTGTGCTGGACTGCTGGGCGAGAGGTTGTAGGTTTGATCCCGCCTCTGAAGATCTAATAATAAAAATTTTTTTCTTTCTTTAGAAAAATAACTTTTTCACATCCGGTCATCTTCACCAGATATCGGTGCCAGCTGTGAAGTAATCAAGCCATGAAAAAGCAAATTCTCAAACTTTGCCGTTCGGATTCGGCGTTAAACTGCAGGTCCCTTCTCTTGTGCGAAAAATTTAAAGCACACACGCCAAGAGATTGTGAGAAGCTTGGCTTGGCCCCGTTGGAGGAGCTGTATAGCCAATTTTACATTTTTACCTCAAAGAGCTAGGGTACTAGAGTGTTACGACAGCTACGTCTACTTACACCCCGAAGGAGAATCATGGCTAAGCCATGAGCAATACCACCTACCTTCAGACACTGCTGAAAGATTTGTATACATAATTTTTCAGCAGAAAGTCCTTGGTCAGAAAGAATAGCTGCTGTCAAGCTAAATTTTCGACTTTAGTTGGAACTTTTCTTTTCATGAATAAGCCTGCACGTACCTAGTATACCCCTTTTTACTCTTTGAGTAGCGGGTATAAAAATACAAATTTGCATTGGGAGTCGCTGTTGGATCAAAGTCGCTTTTGGGCAACTCCAGCAAAATAACATTTTCACCGGCAATCCTTTGATATGTTGAACAACGTGTCACTTGACGCAGTTCTAACGAAAGACATCGTACATTTGCATATGCCAACTGAGCTCCAGCATAACCAGCACCCAGTTCTGCGTACCCAGACGGCAAGAGCCACTGTCATTGTGAGCTTTTTGAGAAATTCATAAACTGAAAAAGTGGATTTTCATATGAAATTCTTGCGTGTGCAACTTAGAAATTCAAATGCGGTGCAGTGACAGTCGTCCGCCTCACCCCGAGCTGGCGCCCGCTCTGCTCTGGGTCCCGGCGTGTCGCACGCCCGAACACCTCCACGGGGTGGGAGCACTGGGACAACATAAGTCGCACTAATGCCCATAAAAGTCTCACCTTGGTCCTTGCCTTGGCCTCGGCCTCGGCCTCGGTTCGGCCAAAGTGCTTGAGATAAACCTGAGCACCTGGAATAGAGTGACAAGTGGGCAGCATTTCATACAAATTGCAGTAGACTGCCAGAATGGACGACAATTTAATGATAAACATTCTCTGTCCGCAGCCACAACTCAATAGAGTTTACGGCGAATGTGGAAATGTTGCAACAAAAACGCAATTTAATAATTAACAGCACGAGCAGAGAATGGTAACTGCGGCGTTTATTATTGTTATTAACATTTGCGGCCGATGCCGGGGCCCGGGGGGCAGCTTTTAATTGATGGTCCCGGGCCCGTCGTGCCGCTCTCTAATGCAGTTGTGCAAAAGCTGATGGGGCCCCGAGTCGTTGATTCGCTCTTTTGCATGCGCCACGCCCCGCTTGGAATTGCGCCATCTCACTCACACAGCGCGCAGAGGAAAGTCGCGTTGGCTATTATGAAATTATCGTCGTCCAGTCCCAGACATTGACCAGTCCTATGGTCCCCGAGGCCATAAATACATGAACCGAATGGGCCTACGATGTTTGCAACCAGAAGCCTAATTGCAATTTACCTTTGCCTTGGCCTGCCCTGCCCTGCCCCGCCCGGCCCCGGCCGTCTTGGCTGTTTCTGTGGAGAATTTTAAATTGTTTAATGGTGACTAACTTACGATTCCAAGCCGAGTTAATTACGCCGGGGTGCATATTTGCCGATATGCCTGGACGCATGGCTCCAGGGCCCCCAGACCCATAGAAATGACAGACGCTCTCGCTGCACACTCTCACTTGGGCAGTCAACAGGTGCAGGATAGGGCCCGGGTAGGAGGAGCTGCTGCATTTGTGAAAAATTAAACAAAATGAATTTGTAATTTCATGTCATAAATAATTGGCCGCTAACTCGCCAGTTGAAGCTAAGGCCGAAGTCGCTGCCAAAGTCATTGTAGGTTTTTGGTCCAAAAAGGAGTCGCAGATGGAGAGCCGGAGAACGCCGGGCCCAGTCCAGAAATTGTAAAAGCTGAAATTACGCTAAATGCTGATTAAGTGAACATTTATCATCGCTCGTTGGTTGGCTTGTTGGTTGGCGGGCTCCTCGGTTGGCTGCCCGATACTGCAGCTGTATTGAGGAAGTGAATGTGAATGGGCAGCTAGTTGGGTTAGTTAATTTTCTTGGAAAACGACAGGGAACAGAAGCTGCCACAATGTCCGATCGTTGTAGGAGTTCGCCTAACAGCTGCTCGTGGTACGGCCAAAGTCAAATGGGTGCATATAATATGTATGGGAGAATAAATGAGCCAAGATCGAGGTAGATGGGAAAACGAATTAAGTTGGTAAAAGTTGTGGTGCCTGTGCAGAGAGCCATGTGATTGTGACGGGAGAATGGCAAATGATTGAAGGAAGAGGACTCCTCACTACAGGTTGCTAATGAAGTTGCAGCAGTTGAGCTGGTCGAAAGATTTTATACTAATGTTGGTTACTTACTAACTTGAATCTTTGAAACTAGCGTACACACTTATGTGTTTGAGATGCTTTCAAAAAGTTTCCCTAGATCCAATTGATCAATAAAATTTGACGAATAATAAACTTGTGTTTAAAAATGTTACAAAATTTTGGTGTTTGGAGTTTTTAGACGGACTGAGTGTTCGTACAGCGATTAGTGCTTAGACGTTCTCACAGTTTAAATTCAATCTCAATTCTACATACGAATTTTTGGATCCAAGAAACTAAATATTGTTGACTTTAGAACAAAACAAGTGCGTAAGTTAAAATCGGCCCTGCGTGCAAACAATAGGAGTCTATATTTCAAATTTGCTCTAGCTTTTCTCGTATCTGACATCTAGGTGTTCATTCAGACGGACGGACGGATATGACTAAATCGATTCAGCTGTACACATAAATATAGTCGGAAATGATTAATTCAACAATTTTACTATTGCTTTGAACAATGCTTGTAGAATGATTTTCATAACTGACCAATAGATGGCGCCACTACTTGACTTGAACAATGCATGTTGAGGGATTTTCAGAACTGACCAATAGATAGCGCAACTACTGTAACTATGTGGCAACCCAGCAATAAACCTGCTGCAGCGAACTTTCTTTTGGAAATGATTCCTTCTCCCTTTTACAAGCTTGTGCACAATATTAATATACTCTGTGTACCATTGGAAAAGCTGACCGCAGGGTCAACTTTGGGATACTCTCTCCAACATATCAGCAGGAATGTTACGAATAAATTCTTCCATATTGGCTTCCAGTGCATGCAGTGTGGCATGTGGCACCGTCTTGTTTATAGAGGTAAAGAATTATCGATGGCACTATCGTTACTATCGATGGTTTGGCACTATCGAGACGCCATCGACGATAGTCCAACACTATTCCATAGTTTGATTATTAAAGCTTTACACTGAGAAAAAAAATTAATCTAAAATCTAGATTGAAAATCTCTATGTCGAGAATCTTGCAATCTTATAAAAACAAGATTGAAAAACCTTGAATTGAGCTTAGAAATCTTAAAAAAAAGATTTGTCATCTCGCAACTTATCACCCATTCGACAGTTTTCTGTAAAGCTTCAGTTCAAAAACTTTATGATATATATATTTAGATTTATTTTGTTAAAAAAAAAATAAAAATTAAAAAGAATAACTGCTCCTCCTGGGACTCCAACCACAACACTTTCGATCCAATGAAGCTTTTGGCATCTACTTGGCATCCGCTAAGTACAGTCGGCTATTGGACGCACATTTTTCGCCGCAACCAATTGCAATATAAGAACTCAGAACTTCTTATACTGCGACTGGTGGCGCCTAAAAATACGGACAACAGCGGTGCGAGCTAAATGGTCATGCTGTGTGGTCAATCACCTGAGGTACCCAGTTCAAGTCCCAGTACCGGCGGATCAATAATTAACATTTATATAAGTTTTTCAGAAAGAACAACAAATGTTAATAACTAAACAAGTAAGAGTGTTGCGGTCGAGTGCCCCGACAGCAAAATACCCTGTTCCAAGTAATGTGGTTCCTATAGCTTTGAACTCCTTTTATTTTAAAATTTATTTGAATAATTGGGGAGGCGCACTTGCATATCTTCGGTGTTTTTGCTCGGATCTTGTAGTGGTATACAGAATAGAATATATGTATATTTGCCAAATCAGTAATTGATTTGGGTACGATAACACTTAAAAAAATTTGTGGCTCTGACTTATAGTCTCTGAGAAAGGTATACAGAGAGAGAGACAGTTTTTCGCTGCTAAAAGGTGGGGGTTGTATTTTTTAAAATCTGAAACCAACTTGATTTGGGTACGGTATACACCTACAAACATGCAAAAATTGGTGGCTCTACCTTTTATAGTCTCTGAGATCAACGCGTTCATACAGATAGAGAGAGACAGTTTTTCGCTGCTAAAAGGTGGAGGAGGTGGAATTTTCCAAATCTGAAACCAACTTGATCTGGGTACAGTATACAACTTCAAACATGCCAAAAATTGTGGCTCTATCTGTTACTGTCTCTGAGATCGACGCGTTCATACAGACAGACAGACGGACAGACGGACATGGCTAAATCGACTCGGCTGTTGATGCTGATCAAGAATATATATACTTTATGTGGTGGGAGGTGCTTCCTTCTGACTGTTACATACATTTGCACAACTTCATGATCCCCTTTTTCCCATTTTTAATGAGAACAGGGTATAAAAAACACAACATAAATAAAAAATGCTTAATATAATTTATTTTTGTCTTTTCTTTTCATATTAAACAATGAGAGTGTTTCATCTTAAAGTCGAGTATTAGCAATCTTAATTCGAGATTGATTGACTAAGATTAACATTGAGAATATAATCTTGGGTTAAGATAATCTGGTCTTGGTCGAATTCTGACACTCTTTCTCTTTGATTCAAGATTAGAATCTTTATTTTAGATTGATTTTTATCTCAGTGTAAACATTAATAAAAATTCACACATTCTAATTGCAGCCCAAAGCGTGTGTTTTACCTTTTAAATGTATTCTAATACTATAAACATTTAGGAAATATTAAACTAAAGCACAATTTTGAAAGCCCACAACATTTACTTTTCATTAAATGGACGATCGCCAAAATCCTATTACTCGAATTGTTGTTAAATTTCCTTTTCACATATACCTCAGTGCAATAAGTATATGTGCAAATATGTTTTCGTTTCTCTCTTTCTCAATAGTAACAGAACATATGTTCTAGGTATGCAAAAGTCTTTTGTTGTTATCTATTTTTAGAATGCTTTTGCATAATTCTTCTTTGGTCATCATTCTTAGTACCGTTATCACACATTTGAGTGGCGAGATTTGATTTTCTTAGGAAATAAGTTTATGTAAAAGCAAAACCAATTAGTGTGCATTTAATGGTCGGCGTGCAACAAATTGGATGTGTTTTGATTAAAAAATGAAAAGTTGAGAGTAAATTAAGTAGTTGTTGCAGAAACACAAAAAAATTTTTTTAATTTTCCTAAGAATGCCGCGTGGAACACATTTATCAGCTGAGGAACGCGGACGAATCCAAGGATTGAACGAAGGTGGGGCTACCATCACACAAATAGCTTCCAGAGTGTCTCGACACAGAAATACGATAGCTCATTTCTTAAAAAATCCAAGCTCCTATGGTCAGATTAAACGCAGTGGCAGACCGAGCCACATCGACGATAGGTGCAAGCGTGAGATTAAGCGCCTGGCTGTAAACAATCAAATGTCTTGTACAGGCATTAAACGTCATTTAGAGCTCAATGTCGGTAGAAGACGGATCCATCAAATTTTAACTGAAAATTGTAACCTTAAACATAGTTCCCGGGTGGCTGTACCGATGCTATTGCCACGCCATCTTAAGGCTCGTTTGGCGTTTGCTGACAGGTACAAATTTTGGACCGAAGAATTCCGAAACGTTATTTTTTCGGATGAAAAAAAGTTTAATCTTGATGGTCTTGATGGCTGTCATAAGTATTGGCGTGACTTAAGAAAACCAAGAGAAACTCGCCATAAGAGGAATCACGGCGGTGGATCACTGATGATTTGGGCCTGTTTCGGATATGCAGGAAAGTCTCGGCTATGTTTTATTCCAATAAGAACAAACTCAGAAATCTATATTCAATTGCTGGAGAGTGAATTAATAGATTTTGCAGACGATCTTTACGAAGATAGATGGATTTTTCAACAGGAGAACGCTCCAATCCACACATCAAAAGCCACAAAGGCTTATTTTTCTTCAAGAAAAATACCTGTACTGGAGTGGCCGGCTATCAGTCCTGACTTGAACCCAATTGAGGACCTCTGGGGTATCCTCTCAGCCAGGATTTATAATGGTGGGAGGCAGTTCGACTTAATTAAGCATTTAAAGTACGCTTTGCTTGCAGAATGGGACTTAATAAGCAATGAAACTCTCCAAAATCTGGCAGATTCCATGCCAAACCGCCTTGCAAAAGTCTTAGAGGCAAAAGGAAAGCACATTAACTATTAAAGTTGATCAAAAGTTTGAACTTAATACAAAATTTTAAGAACTATATAAAATGCACATATACTTATTTCCTAAGAATGAAATACATTTGTTAAATAATAATTTTTTGTTAATAAATATTGAAGTACTGTAAGGCAGTTCTTAGTTACTGGCTCTAGAGTTATAAGTAAAAATATACTTGGCTTGAATCGTTTGGTTTAAAACAAGGTTTTTCCAAAAATGTTAATGCACATATACTTATTGCACTGAGGTATGTAGCTCTAAAGAGATTATCTGGCTTTAGTGAGATTTCTCTCTCATCTTCTTTGATGAAATAGGTTCTCATTAGAGATTTTTGACAATCGACTATTAAGAGATATATGTGAGTGTAAATGCAGCTTGAATATAATAAAAGCTTACGCCATTTTCGATCTCGGCCATTTGACAGTCATTTACTAAGGATAAACCGCCCGCTAAGTCAAAAAGTCAAGTTCAAGAATTTGTTTTTGGAGCCGTTTTCGAGAAATCGCGAAGAAGCTTTTTTCTTGATTCTGGAGAAATATAGCTCTAGAACATTGAACAAATCTTCAGGTTTGGTTTTGAGATTTCAAAATGGACACATTTTCTGAAGTTCTAATTTACAAATACACTTTTTAATCCGATGGTGGGTTGCAAAGCTATTGCTTCAAACTTATAAGTTTTTGGAAAGCTTCACCGAGAATAAAATTGTACAAAACTCGTTTTGCTGCAATCTCGATGAAACTAAATAAGTTATGAGCAAAAGAAATCATATGCCTTCATGCTTGAGAAAATAGCAATCGATCTTCAAGTTAATGCTCTCCCTCACAGACTTTTATTCCGATTTATTTAAAACCTTGGGAAAATATTTTTTAAATAAAATGAGATTACAAATCCCAAGTAAATTAAGGGGTATTCTCCATGTCGAAGCTGTTTTATGGACCTTTTTAAAAAAAAAATAATATTTGAAACGCAAACAGATTAAAGTGAAGAAACAAATTTTTACTGCTTCGATTCGAGGGCTGTTCCAAAAGTTATCGGAAGTCGAAATTGGTGTCCAAAAACAAACGTTATAGTGCTGGCGGGCATAAATCGACGTCTCCAGGATGTCTGAAATGAAAAATAAAAACGGGGTTATAATGAAAATAGATGTAACTCTGGTCTGAACCTCGAAAAAAATTTTGTGATTTTTTTTGACAAAATGAAAAATCGATTTTTGGCCTTTTATGTAGTTTAGTGGAAAAAAAAATAGTAAAATTTTTTTTAAAATAATGATTGAGGTTCAGATCAGAATGGTGACAATTCTGCGTCGATTTCAGTTTTAATCATGAAAATCGGTTGAGTGTAACTGGAGATATCATGGCCGCCAGTTCGAAAAACGTGGTTTCGAGATAAACGCGTAAAAAGTTTGAAGTTTCTTTTTTGGAGAAAACCCAAAAAAATTCAATAATGAAAAAATGCAGTATAAATGGAATTCTGCGTCGATTGCATATTATTTTATCAAAATCGGTTTAGTAGAACTGGTGAAAAGTGGCTTGACAGTCCGAAAAAGTTGCTTAGAAAGTAACCAAAAATATTACAGATATTATTTACTTAAAGATATAAGTCAGCAATGCCAGCAGCATACAGCGGACCTTCCTCATCTTCAAAAAAAACTGTTTTCAGGAGCAGCTCCCTCTGCTCTGCGTGCCATTCTGCCTTCTTTACATCCGCTTGCAGTTTCTGATCGGATAAGTCAGTCTGAGCATTGTATAGCATAACCTTCGATAATAATCGATTAAAAGTCGATTAATAATATCGATCTGAGGCGACAACATGTAACCAAAAATTAAAGAATCAGCCGATATTTCACAGCTTTATTTACTAGAAATTTATTTAGTAAAAAATTTCTTGTTTTAGCGAAGACATTTCGAGTTTCAAAAAAATCCTTTTGGGTCGAAATTCTTAACTATCCAAGCTATAAAAAAAAGCAAAAAAAAAAAAAAAATGGAAAAAAAATTTTGCAAATGAAGAATACCCCGATAGTCGATAGTTATCGATGGCTTAGAAAACACTTTCGCGGTGCCGACTATCGATAGTTCTCCGCCTCTAATTGTTGAAACCACATGTCAGCCAAGTGCAGCTCTTTCATTTTGGGCGCGGTAGCGCTCTCTATTCACGTTCCAGCCTACGTCATTTTTAAAAAAGTACTGTCGAATGATGCCATCGGTCTGTAATTTACATCAAACATTGCATTTATCGGGATGCATTGGCAGTACTTGCAAAGCTTCTGGCTGCTCTTCATACCAAAAACGGTAATTTAATTTGTTCACGTATCCATTCAACCAGAAATGAGCTTCGTCTCTGAACACACTTTTCCAACTTATCCAGCGCCCATTCACCGAAAGTTAGCCGTTGTGGTAAGTCGTGAGGCTTCTATTCTTGTACCCGCTGCGAACGGCGCCGAATCGATAGTTTACGGTCATTAACTACACTGGCGGATGCAGCTGCGATATTTTCCTCTGTCCGAACTTAATGTATGCGTGTTGGTGGTATAATGTCCAATAATGTAAATTTGGTGTGAAATTTATATGCCGCCTCAGAAGGTGGCTAAAACTGACCATAAACTGGAAAAAGTGCGCGATGCACTTTCTTAACCGAGCATGAATTTTGCTAATAAAATTCAATAATCTGCAAGTTGTTCGTTTGTAAGTCGATTCATGGTTAAATTATAGAGCAAACTAAACATGTTTGACAGTTGACACGAAAACAGCGGAAAACTGCTAACAACAGTGTCGCCAAAAAGAAGTTGTTAAAAAATCCCCCACTATGAGCCGCTAGGTATATAGCTCTATTCTCTATTTCTTTCCTGGCTACACCACCTGCCACTCACAATTTGGACCACCACAAAAATAAACAAATATTCCAGATTCAGTCAAAAGTTGTTTGCGAAAACCAGCTTAGTTAACGCAAGAATCATTTAACCAAAATGAAGTTCCAAAAGCAGAAATAAACATAAAACCAGACTTGTTGTTGGCTGTTGGGTGCGGGGGGTAAACAATGTTTGCGAATGTGCAGTTTGAATGACTAAGAGTCAAATTTTTGCGACAGATACGACTATATATTTTATGCAGTGGCCCGTGGGCGGTCGGGCGGTCGGGGTTGTCGGGGTGTCGGGTGTCGGGACTGAGGTCGGCAGCAGTTTCAAGCGTACGCTTATGAGCATTTTGTGTTAAGTGGTGGGAGGAGTTGCTGGAGCAGGAGAAGAGCCATGCTGTGTGTGTGTGTGTTGGTGTGTGTTGGTGTGCATAATGCGGGAGAGCCATAAATTACATTTGTAGGCGTTGGCAGGTGTCGCCAGTGCTGTCTGAAATCGCGATAAATCTTCATGTGAAATAAATTTCATAGAAATTGCTTCACTGAATTTTGTTGGTTTCCTTTTGCTTGACTTCGTTTTGCAGTTGTTGTTCTTGTTGTTGCGGATGTAAAGTGGGCAGCTCCTGCAGGACTCTCCCTCACTGTCTCTAAATAGCTGCAACTTTGCCACATGGCACAAGCTGTTGCATTTAAAAACTGCTGGCCAGACCAAAAAGTCAAGTTTGAAATTCCGCCGGAAGTGCGCATGGAGCCATCTCTGGACCCGGGCTAAGTTGAGGTAGGCGCGGGACACTGCAGCTGCACAGCAGGCACATAAATCATACGCACTGTCAAACAGAAGTGCTCCAATTGTGGCTTAAAACATTTGTACAACTCAGGAGACATGGCCAGCTCCAGTTGGGTTTCAAACGTGGCCGCTCCTACTCCAACTTGTACTTGTACCCACCGAGCTCGAGCTCTCACATGTAGCTCATTTTTTATGATCGATCAGTCCATTAAATAATGAGCAGCCCCAGCCAACTGGTTGCCAGTTGCCTGTGGCCTGCCCTGCCATTTATCGCTCCCTGGGCTGTGCTTAGCCAGGCGACTTGGACTACGACACGGTGCGGTTTGAATTCCATCGTGATTTGTAACGACATTTATTTGCTTCAGCGAAATTAGAGACAACCACGTTTTGCTGGCTCATTCAGCCTACGCATTTCTTCATTTTGTGCCATGTTGATGACTATCATATGAGACCGAGGCAGTGACTGGGGGCAGGGCACCAGCCAGAAAGGCAGAAAGGCATTCAGTCATAGTCTCTGCCCTGACGCTGATTAGCCGGGCAATTCAGTTAGTCAGAATCTTTCTTTTTTTTTGCCCTATCATTTTTTCCAGCTCTGGGTGTGGTTTTGGAGTTTATTGTTAGCTGATCTGGGTGATGTCAGAGCTTTGGCATGTGATCCTGCCAGTAAGAGAAAACTGAACGAGGCTGCAGGCCCACTGAAATTCTGAAGTAAATTGTTAAGGCATGGAACAATGAAACAACGACTCGAGGGGGTTCATGAGGTACTGAAACAGTCCTGATTTGGAAGGGCTGGTACTTAAATTGTGCACTTAAGTCGGGCAGGGTATACTACTTCATGACCTTGGCTTTTTATGTCATGATATCAGTTCAGAATTCATGGGGTTGTTTCTTGGGTGGTGCTGAAGGAGTACTAAAATCAGTAATGAATTGGAGCAATTCCCATCTTCAGGTGCGAATCAGCACTGATATATTCAGCACTGAGGCAGGATGGGTTCAGGTTCCTGTAAAGGTTCATGTAATGGCGTATATTTTTTGTGCTAATTTGGAAGAAATTTGGTTTGAAAAGCTCTTCGAGAATGGAGCCTGGTGTAAACCAGCACATTATTTGATGAAGAAGCAGCTGTTAAATGCTCAAGGCTCAAGGCTCAGCATCAAAGTATTTTAAAGATAGCGGATGATGTGTTAGTCATTCTCTTCGGAGTGATGACATTGAATTTGGATTAAGATCCTGAGAGGGGACATTTACATATAGACTTCAATCACATTTCCTCATCATGAATTTGGATTCCTGGATCGTAAACTGTGAATATTAAAATTGCATCGTATAAATAATTAAAAAAACCAATGTCCCAAAACAAACAAGGCTTGGTACGGAGATACTTGCAAAAATGTCAACGGGAAATTTAAACTAATTAACAGCGAATAGTTATGGTAGCTTTTAATGATGCAATATTTGCTACCATAGCTTTATGTGATTTTTAAGAAACGGTAGTGAAGGGTTCTAGGTGTTCAGGGTCCTTACTTGCAGTAAAGATCCAAGTGGAGCCAGATGTAAAACGTAAATAAATCGCAAATAAATAAATCGTTTGTAGGTTCATCGTGACCTTTAATTGTAATTTTTCAATAATTTGCTCCAATAGGCAATTGGTGCTCCTTGGACACGACTAGGGAAAGGGCAGAATCGACTGTTTTGGCCATGGTATCTCGATGTTATGTATTTATAATGCATTGGCATAGATTAGAAGATGTTGAAACGACTTCTTTAACGAAGCCCAAGCCGCGTTGCAATGATCTGCTAGAAAAAACAATCAATTGTGAATAGCATAATTAAACTCAATAAATATCTATACTTTCCCAGATAATTTTTGTCAACCCGCTATCATAATGCTTTTCATGGATGAGCTAGGGCCATCTTCTCCTCCAACGAAAAGTTGTTCAGCCTTTTTAATGTTTTTGTATAGTTGTCCTACTCATTTTAAAACTCCGCGCCAAAACACTTGTATGTACCAAAACAAATTCCCGGTGGCACGCTCTGTTATCGATATGACAATTTCGCGCGTGAACTCCACTACCAACTCACGAAACAGCAACCTGCGAAATTAATTTTTTTATAT
Organism: Lordiphosa stackelbergi; assembly: GCA_018904235.1. NCBI lineage: Eukaryota > Metazoa > Arthropoda > Insecta > Diptera > Drosophilidae > Lordiphosa > Lordiphosa stackelbergi. The sequence goes on along the minus strand of JAEIFU010000261.1, from coordinate 48,317 downwards.
GGACTTTTTCATTTCGCGGGCATTTCGCGGGTATCTCCATACCAAGCTTAACAGAAAAAATAAATTTTTCAAAAGCTTCTCGAACTTTTGAAGTTTTATTTCTCTCCAGTTTCGATTCAGGTTTGGGCAGTATGAACCAAATTGCTTCAGACTTTCTTAAAATGAAAAACAAATTGGAATTGGAAGTACTTATTAGAGTACTTGTTTTTGCAAAGTCACTCGCTTTTTTCACTTGACGTAGCAGCAGCTGCTTTCTGTGGGTGTACACTGTATTGAGTACAGAGTATCGAGTACTGAGTATTGAGTACTTAGTATCGATTACTGCGATTCGAGTATTGAGTATCGAGTACCCAGTATCGTGAACTGAGTGCCGTACTGAGTACCGAGTACCAATTACTGAGTATCGAGTACTGAATTTTAAGTAAAGAGTACTGAGTATTTAATGCTGAAAATCGAGTACGAAGTCTGAAGTATTGGGTATAAAGTACTGAATCTTGAATACTGGGTATCGAGTTCCAAGTGTGTAGAACTAAGTATCGAGTACTAACTATTGAGCACTGGGAATCGAGTACTAAGAAGCGAGTATCAAGAAGTATTGAATGTTAAGCATATTACTATTGATTACTGACTATCGGGTACCTAGTATCGAGAATGGAGTCAGACACACACACACAAACAATTGATTACTGACTTTCGGGTACCTAGTATCGAGTATGGAGTCAGACACACACACAAGTAAGTGAAAGCAGGAGCACTACTTGTGTCGCAGTTTTAAATGAGATTTCTCTTCGAATTCGCCTTTACCGGGTGTCCCACCCTCCTCTATTTATCCATTTAGCATATTAGCCAAACGATCAGCTCTTCATAAAAATATTACAGTATATCCGTGTGGATCGAAAAAGAGTCAATTCTTTGAAAATGTCGATATAAATGGTTGAAACTCAAATGGAGCTGGTCATGTCTCTGGAGTTGAACAAAAATTAGGCCAAATAAATAACTTTATTTCAAAAAGTATTGAATCTATATGCTTAAAATGGGATCATACCAGGGAATCAAACCGTACAAGCAAATGTTTGCATGCCCCTGATGAAATGAAGCGAAAGCTATGTTGGTGTTAAATATGTACAATGTTTATATATTTGTCTATAAACCAGAATGCAAGGGAACATAAGTGACTTATTTGTACATATATTTTAATTTGTATTTTTATAGGGCGATAATGGCACAAATTAAAAAAAAAAAAAAAACATTGCCTGCTCTCACGTTAACTACATAAAAAAAGCTTGACAGTCAAGTCGATCAGCAAAACATGAATCAAGCACTGGAAAAGAAAACTGCTGGCTACAGTTGCATTAATGAACTGTTTAAGTCCAGCATTTGTGTGGCAATTAACAAACTGTGCTCGGTTGATGGAAGGTCACGAATTTAATTAACCAGCCATCAGTACGGAAGGAAGAATGTTTATTTTCCGGAGTAAAGCTTAGTATGTCTCCTATAAGAAATCAAAAAGAGGTGGCTGGCAAATTTGTAGTTGTCCGCCAAAAAGGCTACAGATGATGTTAAAAGAAAGGTACTAGAAAACAGCACAGAATAGGCTAACAATTATTAATTGGGGTAAGTAGAATTGTATAAGCTTGAAAAGGTAACTATCTATATATTTACCATACTATATATAAAATGGAAGCAGACATTAAAAATCCAAATCAAATCTGTACCAAGCCGGTTCTAAGGGTCTTGGTTTGGTTCCGTTGGGCAGCCTTGAAGAGAACAATTGGCAAGGTTCCCAGGCTTAGTTATGGACATTTTCAAATCATTTCCTGTCTCAGATCTTGGCCATCAGCGCACTTGCTGCTGTCATCATTGCCCCTCCTCACCCCCAATCCTTCACAGCAACATAAAGCCAACCGAAACCAAACTGGCCCTGGCAAACGACTCAATAAGATGAAATATATGGCGAGCAATAAAAATCGGTTATAATGCTTTGGGAAAACTGCTGCTGCTGGCGCTGGTGCTCCTTGGCCTGGCTGGTTGGCTGGTTGGCGGGCTACTGCGACAAAACTGGCCAAGTGACCAGAGAGCGCGGTTGCCGACAAAGCAAACACAAAGCAGGCGCCGGTTCCAGCGGGCAACCAAGCTGCTCAGGTAACCTGGCCATCATTAAGAATGCCATTTGTACCAATAAATTCGAATGGATTCGCATTGAGCGGAGCGGGCGATCGATATGGCTATTAAATTTAACAATTAGAATTTATCAATGAGCGGCCGACTTAATTATGGTCATTTTTGAGGCAAGCGGGAAGTCAGTCAGTCAGGAAGTAAGTTGAGGGTTTGAGACAAAAGCCCAGCATGTTGCAGTTGCAGCCGGCGACAAATTAGGCGCAGCGGCAGCAACATTCCCAGTTGCAACATGGCAATTTCCGAAATTACATCGTGATCCGAGACTGCAAATTTCCAAAGTGCAACAAAGTTCAGAGCAATTTTGCAGCAACAAAACGGCAACAAGCGCCCGCCAACAACAGCAACAACAGCAACAACAACGGCAACAAATTCCATTCGAGATCTCGGTGCGCCTGCGCAGCAAATTCAAATTGCTTCGTGTGCAAGAAAATTAGTCTTGCCTGGCTGGCTTCCCAATCCCGATCCCGATCCCAAAGGCACAGCCAATAAGAGAGGGAAAAGAGTAGAGACAACAAGCAAAGGGAAACAACAACTTATATATATAATAATAAGAGCAAAACTTGGCGGCATCCTCAGCGCAGCGTAAAACTAATCAAGGGCCAAAGCTAAATCCAATCCGATTGAGCCAGAAAACAGCAGGCGCTCTGTCTGTGGCCCAGACCAAATGCCTGCGGTGACCGCGCAGATAAGCGAGGTGGAGCAGGAGCAGGAGCAGCAGCAGCCATGCTTGTCTGCCCGCAGCCCTGGGTATCAATGAGTTTTGTGCTTGGTCCGGCCATGTTGGTCAGTTTTTAGCCACGGCAACTGTTGATGTTTTTAGGCGGTCGCACGTCGTCAGCGACGGCAGCAGCACCAGCACCAGCAGCAGCAGCAGCGACTGGAGCAGCGCTCACTACTTGCGATTCGTGAAGTAATTACTATAATTACCTTCAAGGTAGATTTTCCAAAACGATGCGAGTGGCGGGCACCCCAAGACCCCGAGACCATTGGCAGAGCCAAAGTTGTTTGGCTGGCCAGCCCCTGTCCCTGCCCCTGCCCCTGCCCCGACCCCCTTTCTCCTTTGTAATAATTTTGTTGCTGCTGCCAGCCAGTTGGTTTGCTCGTTCGCCCGTTCCTTGGTTTGTTGTTATTATTATATGATACACCACTGCAATGCAATGGCCGTTTCGCCTTCGCCTCCGCACTTCCTCCCCACCCTACACTCCCCTGCTGCATTCTGCTTGTTGGCTGCCAATTTCTTATGTTGTTACAGTTTGTTCTGCTCGTTTTTTGTGGCTGTTATTGCCCCCACTTAGCTTTTTCCCCAGTTTAATCGGAAATTAAAGCTAAAGGGGCTGCCTGCCATGACTTTAATTTTCGTTGCGGTTGTGTTTTCGTTTAATTTTTTTTTTATATTTTTCTGTACTTGTCGTTCATCTAATACCTGGGAACATCTTTGGAACGTAATTGTGGTGGTCATAAATCATAAATTTCGCTAGGGTTTCATTTTGTTACATTTCCCTGTAATTTTGTAAAAAAAAATAAACGAAACGTTTTCACAGGCAGCAAATTAGCTGACTGAGCTGTTACTTTAGAGATGGGGGCCACATAAGGGAGGATGTTTAGGAAGGAAGGTTGCAAGTGTTTGCCCATTGCTAGACACCTTAAGCCCAGGGTTCACATTAGAAAAAGAAGCGATGGCGCGGGTTGACTGATTGTAAATGTGAAGTATTAATAAACATCTAATGTGTGATTTTGCTATATATAAAGCAATCTCTCAAGGAGACCACAAGGCAGAGAAATCTTTCAAAGAGCATCGTAGCTCCAAGTGTGCAGGTAAAGTCTTAAGCACCATAGACACCTTGTGGATTGTGCATTGCATCCAATCTTGTGTTTTGCATTTTGACTTGCATATCGACCCATTTCCGAGAAAGTTTCGTTTGTTTCTTTTGTTCGAAATTTAGATTTTAATCCTGAAAAATATTTTAACTGAAAACGCTATAGTTCCAATAATAATTAAGTTTCAATTTTATCATATGTAAATGTGTATTTTTCTGTTTGCGCTAAATTATCGTATCTCCATACCAATTCATTTTTATGTAAAGATAACAATTAGTTTTGAAAGCTAACACACGATCGTAAAATATAAATTATTTACTATTACATAAAGAAGTTGCCAACAGCACCTTCGCAATATTGCCGTAAATATAAATCAAAAGTCTATTTACCATGACAATTGAGAAATGTACCCAATTTATTTAAATTGTATCTTAATTATTTAAAAGATCCAGACTTAAATGACTTCACTGTCGCTAGCCGAATATTTCCAAAAGATTTTAACACAGAGTTTTCTATTGGTTTTCATTTGCCAAAAAAGGCCAAGTGCACGATTAACGAAGATGATAGAGAATAAGTTCAGCGTTCGGAAGAATTTTAAATTCCTATAAATAATTGTTGTGAATAATTATACATCTGTCAAATAGACTATTCCAAATCTACGCTTAGAACAGGCTGCAGGCAATAAGTCCCCAATGAAATAAGTCCCCAAACGATAAAACGAAATAAGGCCCCAAATTTAGGGTGTTATTTCATATGAAATATACCCCAATTTAAATTATGAAATAAGGCCCCACTGAAATAAAATAAGGCCCCAAAAAATAAATGAAAAAGGCCCCAAATTTCGGATGTTATTTCATTTGAAATAATACCCCAATTTGAAAAATGAAATAGCTCCCCAATTTCAAAAATGAGATAGCTCCCCAATTTTTGTAAATATTATTAAATTTGGGTTTTTAGCAAGAAATAGTGAAAATTTTATACAAAAAAATCATTAAGCCGCGCGATTATTTTGTTTCAAATTTTCGCATGCGGCGCTAAGATTGATACATTTTTTTATTATGAATTAAATTTAAGCTTGTATAAAATTTTCTGTTCTTTTACGTAAATCAAACTTCCAGTCTACGCAAAGTCCAACAATTTTTCTGCACTCCATAATTTTAACTTTTTATTTTATTTCTACATCGCGCAATGCAAATCACTAAACTGATCAACATACTTTAAAGCTTATCACTGAACTATTTTTAAAACGTTACTTTTCACACCTGTACAAAAATTCTGCGCATCAATTACTTAGTCTAAGAACACCTGGAGTTAAGCAAATTAAGCGTTATTAAAGTTTTTGGATTTTTTCACATTTTATCAAAAATAAGAAAATGAAATAAGATCCTAAAAAAATCATATTAAAAATTGACGTCTTATTTCCTCATAAAAAAGAAATAAGGCCCCAAAAAATTGTTTAGCGGTCTTATTTCATTTCTTCTTTTGGGGACTTATTTCATTTTGCAATTTTATTTAGGAAATAATGCCCCAAAAAAATGAAATAACACCCAAAATTGGAGAAAATCGTTGTTTTTGTTTTCCATATAAATTTTTAGGGCCTTATTTCATTTTTTTTGGGGCCTTATTTCGCAGCGCCCTTAGAACATATATTGTACCTATTCACATCTAAATAATTAATCTAACAACAGGTTATGGGTTATGGGATACTGTTCGCTTAAAAGGTAAAATTAACTTTCTTAAGAACTGTTTTTAAATACTATTTGATTACATTTTATCATTTAAAAAAGTAAAATTATGTTATTGGAAAACAAATTGGGCTGGTCCAGGCAATCAATTATAGACTGGAAAAACTTCTTAAGGGAAGTCTTCATTAGTTGGTCTATTCGGAAAAGTTGTGGTAAACTTGGTGGCCATTGAAAAATCGTTGAAATCGGTGAATCCAAAATTGGCAAGCGCAAAATTACGCGCGCTACAATGAAAGTATCAACGTGTATTTCCCAGACCGAGAGGTCCGGGTGGAACCGCTGAACTAATTTCAGGCTTGGGATTGTAAACTGAAACTGTTCACATGAACTTGGAATTCCCAGTAAGTGTGAGTCATTAACACGGATTGATTACGTTCCTACCCTTTGTACATACCGCCCGTCGCTACTACAGATTGAATTATAATTATGTTTTCAGTTTTTTGGTTTCATCGCGCTTTTAAAAGTTATAGACCAAATTACTAATTAAATAATTAAATAATTAAAAATTACTACCATCGGGCGGAATCCATCTAATATGTGATTTTAAGACATTTCGCAAAATTATTTTGCGTTTATTTGTGGCCGCGATTTCGAAAAATTCTTTATAATTCTGGTGGAAGACCGTGAAAAGGACACTCCTTTGAAGGTTATCAAATAGAATATAGCTAAACGATCCACAATCATGGTTTCATCGCTCGATAATATGTTTCTCCATGTTTTCTCCCCGGTGCATTCTACCCAGTCTTTGTGGTCCCTTGCAAAAGTTTGCCTCATGGTGATATTTTTTTTGCGCATAAGTGGGACTTTTCTGGCAATTCTTTCTGGTAGGTTGGCATCTTGTAGTCGTCTTCGGATAGTTGGAGTACTAACTGATTTCCCAATTTCGGCTGCAATAGCCTTCGATGACTTAAATGGGTCCTTTTTGCTCAAAGATACTTGTAGTGGTCAGGGTTTCTGTTGTTTTTGTGGCCTTCCACGGGTTTCCTGTTTTGGTTTTCTTTACAATGCATTTTTAACAAAATTATGAGACCTGTTCATTAATTTGGCGTTGGCTCGTAAAGATTTGCCTTCTTTTTTCAGACTAAGAACCAATCGAGCTTCTTCTTTAGTACAATGAGAATTTCGACCCATTTTTTTCTAAAAAAAATAATTATTTAATTCTCTGTATTGACAGGAGCTATACTTAATTTACCTTTAGTTACCAAAAGATCACTGATTTCAAAATTATTTACTTGATACTTGTGAGAAACGGAGACTGTACCTATTATTATGATAAGGCGAAATGTGTGGAGGACTCGCAATTTATAGAAAAGCTTTGATATACGGGGCAGCCGCTCTTTCAACTCTTTGTCACAGTGTGGCCAGGCATTGACAACAGCAAAAATCTAAAAATTAAAAAGTTGTCAACACTAAAAGTACGAAAAACCCATCTATAATTGAAAAAATTCCGGTATGTACCTATTAATATGATCAGGTGTGTAGCAAGACTTTGGCGGGACGTTAAGTCCGAATTGCCACCTTTTGGGCGGCAAATTTGGCAAAATTTATGTTTCACAAACGGTTCCCGAATCATAAAGACAGTAATAATTACATCTTTGAGGCAATTGGACTGCTGTATAATCCAACATCATAAACTATAGTCAATGATGTTCATTTTTCGGAGGGGGGTTCTAAAAAAATGCACCGAAGTCAAAATCGCGATTTAGTTTTAGAACAGATTTTAATACCCTGTACCCATTAAAAATGGGTAAAAGGTTATCATGAAGTTGTGCAAATGTATGTAACAGGGAGATGGAAACATTTTCGACCCTACAAAGTATATATATTCTTGATCAGCATCAACAGCCGAGTCGACTTAGCCATGTCCGTCTGTCAGAGACTATATGAGATAGAGACCCAAGTTTTTGAATGAACATAGGTGTATATCGTACCCTGTTCGAGTTTGCTTCAGATTTGCAAAAAAAAGTGGCAGCGAAGAGCGTAAAAATCGGTTCCGTACTTAAAATGAACAGGATTTAGGATTGTTTTTCCAATTTTTTCGTAAGAGATCAAGAAGAATAGTTATTCGGATACTCAATTAATTTTGTTAAAATAAAAGATGCATAATTTGAAATCGTAATGTTTATTTTGCACATCTTTTTTTGAAATGAACAGTTGGAGCAATTTCAAATCTTTACTGACAAATCCATTAAAATGTCTGTGTGCAGCTCCTCCCTTATCAGAAAACTATCCATGCTTCACTCAAAGAGCAACCACCGACCATTACAACTGCCACAAAAACTTTTACAACATTTTAAATAAAAAACATTTCGAAAGTTCTCTCCCCGAACTGAGTGCTTCAACTCTCCCAGTTGCCAAATTCGAACTAACTACACTTTAATGTAATTCATACAATTTCCATTTGTCTTACTGTCCATTAATCATTCGCACGCTGCTGCGCACGGCCAGCCAACGGCAATTCGACGGGGTGAGATGTACACGGATCCCCTCCTGCCCCTCACCCAGTATACTCCGGTCTGACCTCTCTCCCCAAGTTGTACGCCAAATTTGAAGCTTTGTTTACGTGTGACAATCAGGCGACAAGTTGGAAATCAAAAGCATCGCCTACCCTCCCCTCCCCTCGCCGCTCTACACAATTTATTCATTTGGCAAGCTGAAAATAAAAAGAACTTCTCCACATGGCACTCTTTTGTTTCCTCTGCGGTTGGTAAACTTATTAGACGCAGTGAAGCATGCGCTGCAAATTGGTACACCTTGACGCTTCACTGGTTCGGACTCGGATTCGAAATCGGGCAAAACAAAAGGCAGCCAAAAGGCATCCATCCATCCATCCACAGACGAAACTTTCTTGGCTATCTGGCCAAGATACTTAGCGGCGATAAAGACAACGCCGCTTGATTATGAACCCAGAGTCCTGGCCGTGGAATTTATTTGTGTAGTTCATTTATTTATGAGCTTGTTTTTGGGCCGAGCTGACAGACAAAAGGAGTCCAAGTGCCCGGCGAAATCAGTCAAGTGCAAACGGAAACGGGCAGCCAGAACTTGGAGAACTTGGTCCGGGGCTGGGCAGGAAATCAGCGATTAAACAAGCAAGTAACCGGCAGGCACTTCAAATCGTGGCCCAAGGCGGCCGCAGCGTGCAAGTGTGTAATTTTTGGTATTAATTGCCTGGGCCCCGCACAAACTTTCCAGCTTCCAGTTATTCACGGCCTATAATAACAATGACGGCCAACTCGGGGCCGGGGCTTAGATATAATTGTGGTATCGTCTTGTAATTGCTTGCAGCGAGCTGGCCACGTGCCACGCCCACTGACAGTGCCAATTGGCAAGGCGGTTATTTCAATCCGCGATTGAGTTTCGCTTGCACATTGGGCCAACACTTTCAGCCTGCGACCTTTTGGAATTTGGTTTGTTTTTGTTGCGGCGTCACGAAATTTATGCTCACATGGCGCCTTCGATAAGATCTGGCCATTTGGCTTCCCCACTCGCTCCGCGTAAACGTGCTGGAACGTCCTCGACACCAGCAGCAAGGACATGTCGCTGAAAGCATTATCAAATATTATGCATATTTTCTAAGCTCTAACATACATTTTTTTTCCTGGGTGAAATGGAAATTGTTGTTGCTTGAGAATGTCTACAAAGTTTGCTTTATCTCATGCATAAATCAGTTGCTAAAATAAACAAAAATTGTATATGAAAGTTGTTGGTGGTGTGGGAATATACAAAAAGAGATGGCCACGGAGAGGGGTGGGGTGCAGCTTGAAGTGATTGCCTGGCAGATAGAGAAATTGAAATTTTTGCGAGTGCGAAAAGACATGTGGGGAAGGAGAGAGCTCCCATTTGTGGCTGAGGTTATTGAATATTTTGTTTGGTATCACAAAATTTGCATATGAGCATAAGCAATGTTTTTTATAAGAGTTAAAGTTGTTGGGCTTAAAAGATACTAAATTGTGCACTAAAAGTCATGCCTCCAAATAGGTTACAGAAATTTCCATTAAGTGCTCGTGGCAGGATTGGGTTATCACTATAGAAAATTATAATAACTTATTGACCGTGAGGCAGCGCGGTAAAAAGCCAAAAAACAAACTTAAAAAATATTTTTTTTAGGTCACGTTCTAAGCGCACTGTAAAATACGAGTGATTGTGTTTAACATCAATGTGATCATTGATATTGAATACCTTTGCAGTGCATATATTGAAATTGTCCGGATTTTTGTAACGCTTAGAGGAATCCATCGACATCGACATACAGGATCAATGCATAAGCGCAATTTGCAGCTGGGGGATCTCCATGTTAATAAGACAGCTAAATTCCTTGTTCAATGTCCATGCGTTTTAGATCACAATATGATTCGCAGAAAGTAATTTAAATATAATATAATTTTTATTTGATAAATTAAATATTATTTGGGTGATGTTTGTTTATTATTTTAGTATTTATTTCTCATTTGTATTCGTAATCGGGCGAGTAGCACCATGTTGCTTTTTTACTTATTCGTGCAGCTCTCTACAGTATACAGTAGGGTGGAGTGAATACCCATAGTCTAACATGCATTAGTTCAAAATTTCAGCTTTCTAATCCAACAAAATCGGTATCTATCCTTCAGTTTCTAATTACTTTTTACTCGACGAAATTAAATTAAAACGTTGTAATCTGATTAACCCAATCAATTTGCTACAACAGCACATTTAACCAATAGGCCTGTGGAACTCCTGCATTCTCTCCGAAAATTATAAAACAAAAATACTATCGATGAACCGCGAATTATTAAAAATTTTCAGGCGAAATAATTGCGGGGGTCATTTATGTTATCTTTTAAACGAATTTTGAAATATGCACGACCCCAAGAATTCAAGGCCTATTATAGGTCCCCCTTTGCTCAATAAATTCCATCGATGGACCGCGAACTATAAAGAATTATCATGCAATAAGCTTTAGTTTTTATACCCGTTACTCGTAGAGTAAAAGGGTATTCTAAAGTCGTGCAAATGTATGTAATAAAAGGAATTAATTATTGAACAAATAAAAGATATATATATTCTTGATCAGCATCATTATTTGTTGTTGGGTAAGTGGTGTCATATAGCAGCCCTATTTCCTGTACAAAAGCCAGGATTTTTGTGGGCTCTAAGTTGCCGATATTGCTTGGGTGTAGAATATGTTTCCCAAATTTGCTGAGTCTGCGCCTCGCTAGGGCGACGCAATGTGCTAGTATATGTTCAGAGGACTCCTCCTTCTCTTCACAGTATCTGCAAAGTTGGGAGTTTGTTATTCCCAACTTATACATGTGGCTCCGCAGTCTGCAGTGACCCGTGTAGAGCCCTGTCAGAATCCTGAGGGCATTCTTTCCTTGTTGTATTAACTTTTGGAACCTTTTGAGGTTGTGGTTTACTATTAATGCTTTAGCTTGTCTCATTCCTCTGGTGTTTACCCAGGAGGCTGTTCTAAGCGTATTCTCTTCCATTCTTAGGAGTCCTTTATTGTGTGCTGGCCTATACCGCAATGGGGCTCTGGCCCTACCATTGCGGTGGCTGCACCCTTTGCGTGCCAGTTCATCGGCCAATTAGTTTCCAGGGATGTTGTTGTGTCCCGGTATCCATCGTAGGGTCAGGTTGTTCCTGCTGAACGTTAAGTCCGCGATTAATGGGCACATTTATACACATACAACATCTGTTGCTGGTCAAATAAAGATGAGAGCTAAAATTTTGGAAAAATTCTCCAAAGATGAAGGGAATCACCACAATTGTTTTTACCAAACTCCCGCATTCAATGGACAAGCGGTTAGTACCCCGCCCATTGAGGTCCAACTTAGAAAATCGGATTAATGGAAAACCACTTGATAGGATTTTGTAAGATTTTAAACATATTGAGATACTGACCATTAAAATGAGCCCTTTAGAGATGGTAACATGCATCGAAAAAACCGCGATAGTAGGTACCACATTTGACAACACCCATTATCGAGTTCATATAAACCATAAACTAGAGATCAAAATAGCCCGAACTGCGTTTTTAGATTCACCATCGAAGCCTTAGCTGCGGGCTATGGTTATCTTTGCACAAGCAATTGCCTCAGAACAACAGGCTATTTTGAGTGTTCCACAGTGTAATAAGAATTAAGAAAGTCGGCTAAGCCCGACTGTATTATAATCTTTACCCTGCAGTACCAGAGCAGAACTTTCTTTTAGTCATAAATTCACCAATACCTTCGTTTTTCGTAATAATAATAATACGCGGGCACATTCTTCTAGTCAGCGATGGCACACGCCTCATATCGATAGCACTCATAAATATCGATAGGCCACACCACATAGTTCATCTGATCTTTATCATTTCTTCAGCAAATCTGTTTGTTCATACGGACTGATAGACTGACATGGCAATATCGACTCGCCTTTTGAACCTGATCAAGAATATATATCATTTATAGGGTCGTAAAAGATTCCTTCTGCTTGTTACATACCTTTGGTACAGAGTATAAAAATTCAGAAATGGATAAAGTAATTTCCAATTCAAAATTATTTGCGTTAAACATTGTCAAAGGCTTTAATTTATTTAAAAAAATCAATATATGGGGCGTTACTTAGGCGATTCGGAGCTTTGTTAGTCCTACCTCAACCCATTTGGTTAGCTTAGTTGAATGTTTTCTCCTCATTTTGCACTTCAAACTGATTGCAAAGCTGGATTCTCTTGCACGTCCAATACTTTTGTCTCTAATGATGCCTCCCACACAAATTAAGCTAATGCGCTGGACCCTGGATGCACTTGTGCCTCTGTCAGGCAAATGGAAAATGTCAGAGAGCCTACTTCTCGTTGGGTGGAGGAGCGCCCGGACCAAGCCAAAGGAGCGTCGCTCTGCCAGACTACTAAGGCTACTCTGTCTGTCCTGTCAGGGTCTCTGATGGCGAGTGCACAGCTAACGCGTCGTTCATTTCGTGTCGCTTGCCTCTTGTCGTTGTCGTTTGTCCCTTCATTTTGACACGATAACGCGCACGGGCCAGCCGCCCCCCACTCCTGCCGCTGGCCGGAACAGAGCCCAACCAAACCATCTTTGGCAATGCGCTGGCGCTCGACATCTCATAAAGTACATGACAGGACATTAGAAAACACCAGAACACCAGAGTACCAGACGAGGCCAAAGTGAAACTAGCAATGATGACGACGACGACACCGACGCCTCCACATGCACACACACTCGGTCGGGGGTGGGAGGCGTGGCCCATGCAAATTTCACTGTGTTGCCTTCTCCACCAAAAACAACGTTTGTCGTAAACATGAAATGGGTTTATATCGTTGCTAAAATTATTTGACATTTCTTGGACTTTGTGCATTTTTACGAGCGGCAGGGCATGTCGCGTACATTTGACTGTTGGTTAGGGCCTCAACGGAGCCGCCACCCTCGTCAGATGGAGCAGATGAATACCCTGTAAGCAGGATAGAGGAACAAATGTGGCTTTTGCTTTGCCAGAGCAATCCCCATTCGGGTCAACTCCTGATGCTCCGCTTTTGGCCCTGTTTCTTGTGTGTTTGTTCAGTTGACTTATTGTTGGGTAGCCTGGCGTTTGCTGTGACATGGACACGGGACATGGGACATGGCTGGAGAGCATGTGGGCGTGAACTTCTCCTGGCTCGAGTTGCTGCTGACGGCAGACGTTGACAAGAAAACGCCATTTTCTGATTGAATGTCACACAAAAGGCCACCGAAATGAGAAGGAGTCGTCTTTGGCCGGGGGGTTGCCTTTGGGGAGAAGTTGGCATTGCATTTGGCTTATCAGCATGAACACGAAAATGGCCAAAAGGGCATGACCAAAGCAGCCAATCGCAAAACACAGCTGCATCAGCACTGCAAGAGGGCAAATACGCCAACGCGTCGTAGCCATGGCTAGCAACAACAACAGCAACAACCACACTTGGGACATGCGCGGGCGCCCAATCTTGCATGCAAATGTGCTGCCGGCGGGGGGCGGGGGGTGGGGAATGCGATGGAGGTGGTGCAAAATGTTTGTGTGGCACGCAACATGCAAACATTTTTGAGTTAAGTTCGGCTGCGAGCGGAATTGGGGCCGCTCCTAAGTGCAGCACACTACGCACTTTTGACTTTTTGATAGTGTTAAATGCCACACACGCAGCAAACAGCAAGCAGCAAGCAACAACAATGCGGGGCATGTCAAACGGCAATGCAACAACAAGGCGCAATTTCTTTTTAGGCATGTCGCGTCGGCGTCGGCGGCGGCAGATGCAGATATGACTGCAGAGTTATTACGAGCAACAAGGCAACAACATTCCACGGATAGGAAGGATAGGAGCTGGAGCACATGTGGGGGAGCTGGCAGGAGTGGGCCATATGCATGTCTAGCTTCGATAGACTTTGGCGCCCGGGTGTGGGCGGAATGAAATTCAGACCTAAGAACACACTGGCTTTGATAATGCTCGATGGAGAGCGATGATTTGTTTATGTTTCCATACTCCGAGTACTCGAATGGAATATTTGTGGAATTGTTAATATGAAATTAAAAAAGCTGTAAAGTGCAGTTGGAGTTACGGCAAAAACAAATTCCTAGGTATCAAAAGTATTATTCGATCAAAAAGTTCTGTACCGATTCTTTAAAATGTCTGATAAACGGTACTAGAGAACCAATATTCTTGGAGCCAAAACCCCGGAACAGCTTTCGCTCTTTTACAATGGGTATTATAATTTTCTGTACGAAGTTCCATTTTCGGTACAGTCATTGTGCAGATATTTTTTTGTTTACTTGCTCTTCGATTCGAGGCATAGTCAAAACTTAAAGCAATAGATCAAGCGCAAATTGTTCTAACATTAGCCAACACCGATCGAGACCCAACTCGAGAAAAAGTGACTTTTGTGAAAAATGTACGTCTTAGGCCGTTTTCGCACTGCTCAAATCGTCATTGTAACGTATGAAACGTAATGTTCGAGAGGTATACGAATCAAACTTGCAAGAGGAGAACCGCTCACGACTCGTCCGCTAATATAGTCGTAATAGTCGCTCTCTATATCTATAAAAGAGGGTGTCCTGATTCACTGACTAAACGGTAAAAGAAAGAAAGCTGAAATTTGGACAGGAGTTTCTGTTAGTGGGGACGGGGTTTTGGAAAATTCCACCCGGAAAAGTCGGAAAAGTTTGTATGGGAAAAATATTATTTTTCTTCCGATTGACTTGAAACTTGGGTTGTAAGCATAGTACGCGAAATAATTCGACACGTGTTTTCCCGATTTTGGAAAATTTGCCCACTAGGAAAATGGCCGGAAAATTCTACATGCAATATAGCTTTTTTTCATCCGATTGGCTTGAAACTCGGTTTGTAGGGATAGAATACGAAATATTTCGAAATGTGATTTTTCGAAGTTGGAAAATTTGACCTAACGTTCGGAAATTCCCGGAAAATTCTGCACGAAAAGAACTAATTTTCATCCGATTGTCATGAAACTCAGTTTGTAAGGATATAATAGAAAATATTTTGAAATGTAATTTTCCGAAGTTGGAAAATTTGACCTGACGGTCGGAAAAGTTCTTGGAAAATTCAGCATGCAAAAAACAATTTTTCATCCGATTGGTTTGAAACTCGGTTTGTAAGGACAGGAAACGAAATAATTAAAAATGTTATTTTAAAATGTCGGAAAATCCGTCTCCAGGCACAGAAAATTCTACATGCAAAATAACTATTTTTTTAGAGAATTTATTTGCGTTTTCATTTTCCGATGTTGGAAATACTGCCGGGATGGCTAGGATATGGATATGGAAGTGGGTGGAATGTGGGAGGGATGTGGGTGGGATATAGGCGGGAAGTGGGTGGTATGTGTTTGGGATGTGGATGGGATGTGGACGGAAAGTGGGTGGGAAGTGCATGGGATGTGAGTGGTATGTGGGTTGTTTGCAGATTGGAAGTGGGTGGGATGTGGGTGGGGAGTGGCCGGGATGAGGGTGGGATTTGAGTGCGAAGTGGGTGGGATGTGGGCGGGAAGTGGGAGGGATGTGGGTGGTTTGTAGAATGGAAGTGGGTGGAATGTGGTTGGTATGTGGGTGGTTTGTAGATGGAAAGTGGGTAGAATGTGGGCGGAAAGTGGGTGGGATGTGGGAGGTATGTAGGTGGGATGTGGGTGGGAAGTGGGTGGGAAGTGAGGGATGTGGGTGGGAAACGGGTGGAAGATGTGTTAGAAGTGGATGGGGTGTGGGTGAGGTGGGATGGGGGTGGTAAAAACGCAGCAGCAAAGTCGTAACGGTGAAAAAGCAAAGTAGTAAAACGTTGATTTCAAGCCTATGTATGTTTGATTCGATTTCTGGGCTCTACAGAGGAAACAAATTTAAAGAATATTTTCAAATTTAGTAAATATTTGACTCTCACGATTGATTTCAAACTGATTCTGATATTGGTTCTATACTATTAAAGGCGCAGCGAAGCGCGACGGGCTTTTTGCTAATGCTTTTTATATTTTTCTTAAATAATAAATAAATAATAAAAAATAAGTAGACAGCGGATTTCATGCAACTTTTTAAATAAAAGCATATTGGGGTGAAAATCTGGACTTATACTGATTAAATAACCCACTTTCCATTGAAAACTGTAAAGTATGCCAAATATGCAAAATATAAAAATTGTTATAAAGAATAGATAGAAGGCCCATATAGACGGTTAAATGGAAGTTGAAGACCGAACGATCAAAAAATTTTCATATAAGCTTATAACACTGCTCGACAGCATTTTCTGCGTTTGAGGGCTTATTTTTAAGTAAATTGAATGGATTTTTCTGTCCAATTAAAAAACCACAACAATTTTGTAACATTATGAATCTATAAGCATTTCAAAATCGATCAATTTTGACATTTTGCAAAAAAAAAATATTTTTTCTGTTATTTGAGCCCATAGCATGAACAGCACACACCCCAGCTCATTTTTGTCCGAAAACAATATGTTTGGCCAAGTTTCTTCTTTTAAATTAAGATTTTCAACTTGAAAAACAAAAAAATGGGAGTTTAAGACAACTTTTATCGACAATATCTCGATAACGCGTCGATAGAATTTTTTTATATGCCGATTTTCGTGATCAGCGGGCTGATTTAAAATCGACTCTCATTTTGTCGAGCAGTGTAATTGTTTTCACAATTTTCATTTGAGTATTTAAAAAACTGCAGGCGTTGGCTCATAAAAGGTGTACAGTGAACGTTTTAAAATATTGGGAAATTATTACATTTTACAAAACACCCTAAGACTATTATGAAGACTAAAGGAACAAATGGTCAGTTTAGACTATCATAAAAACGCGCAGACCGGCAAGTAAAAAGAAGGAGGAGCTCAAATGGTCAAGAAAATCAAAGGACCTAAGATAATCATAAAGATTGGACATATAGCAATTAAGGTCAAAAATTTGACAATTTTTCGTATGAGCTAAGATTATTATGAAGATTTGATGGATGTCAAGATAGACGGGTAAATAGTAGGTGTAGATGGAACGGCTCAAGGAATTGTGAAATTTACAAATTTTTCATATGAACAAAGATATTTTGAAGTCTTAATAGACGGCAATAGTAGACGAGTATATAAAGGGAGTGTAAGCCGTCTGGTCAATAATTCTTATTTGAGCTTCGATTTTTCGCAAAATTTGCAAAATTATATGATTTTTGTGAATTATTAGATCTAACGGTTTTAAAACTTTTTGTATAATGTGGACGCGTAAATTGACGGGCCAAGATCAAGATTGGGCCAATAAAAATCCCGAAATATACAAAATTTTATGATTTGTTTAGACCAGGGGTGCCCAGAATCAGCTTACCATCGCGTCAAAGCCAATACAAATGCATAAAATATATTTCAAGCAACAAAAACAATACGAAATAGAAAGAGAAAAACGATCTTTGTTTGTGTGTGTGAGTGGTCGTTGCTACGCAGCTCTGCCTCGATAGCGAAAAGCGTTCGGCCGTACGTATAAGCAATTTGTTGTTGCATTCGAGTTTGCGAGAGACATCTGAGAGAGAGAGAAGAGAGGCACATATGATGTTGTTGTTGCAGGTCTGAGCGCGGCAACAATAAAACGCAGAGCACGCATATGATTTTGTTTTTGCTTTATGAAGGCTTATGGCGTGCGCTAAACCTATACGCGCAATCTTTTTCTTTGCGGACCACAACAACACATGCGTGTCTAGCGGAATGGGCAAGGGCGACCCTGGTTTATACTATCACGAAGATTTAATGGTTGGCAATTAAAGACGGGTAAATAGGAGGTGTCGGTCAATTGGCTTTAGATATTGGCTAAGATATTTAAGCATATTGGTTAATTTTTCACCTACCGCCAGAATTTGGAAAAAGTTATCAAAAGATTGACACGAAGACGTGTAAAGATGTAAGGCGGAGACAGGAGAGAGTAAGTGTGGAGGGTCACACTAGGGGGACATAAACATCATGATAACAAGAAATTGAGAGTTAATACCAAAAAAAATGTATAAGCTTAGACTATCAATGAAATTTGATAGATGGCAATTGTCTATTAAGCTTCACTTCTTTGCTTTGTGTTTAAAATTCTTAAGGGTGTGTAGCAACGCAAGCCGGTTACCTCATATGAAAATGTGTATTTCAAAACAGTTTGATGGCACCTCATCTTCTTTTGTTGACTCTTTAGTAACCCTGGCCTACTAAGATAATAATTGATCTGATGAATGTAATTTCATGTAAAATATGTTTTTGCATATTTTAATATGCAAATATGCCATTTATGCAACACAGATTTTAGCTGACTTACATCATTTTTTAATAAAAATAAGATGAGTGCAATCAAAACTTAAATCGGACATGCGATTTAAAATATGCAAATATTTATGCAAAATCCACCTCGGACCATCTAATAAAAAAAGATTTTCTTTCTTTAAGGCCTATATCCAGCACTCCGGAAAATTTATTTTGTTACAGTATTTCAGAAAAGGCCTATACTCAGATGAGATAAATTTTTATTTTTTTACGATATTTCAAATGAACAGAAACAATTTAATTATATGAAATACTGTAGCCATGAAAAAGCTTCTCAAACATTACCGTTCGGATTCGGCGTTAAACTGTAGGTCCCTTTCTCTTGTGCGAAAAATTATAAGCACACACGCCAAGATATTGAGATCAGCTTGGCTTGGCTCAGTTTGGAAATGCCGATATCTAGAGTAAGTTTCAAATTAATCGTAATTGTAATGGTGATTCCGACTAACAGACAGCCACAAAATCAGTAAAATTGAGATAAAAAGTTTTTGCAAATATTTACAATAAGCACTTTCACAATCCCTTAATCCAATCACCGAGTAGAACATGCAAATTCAAAAATTCTCTCATGATAATTAAAAGTTGGGATATCCCCGCTAGTCGTTGCCATTGTCACCTGTCTTTGTTCCCTTCTTTGGTTGCATTAAATTAGTAGCAAATGGAAACTTAATTTGCACAAATGAACGTACCGAAATAATTAATAATTTAACAAACGTCGCATGTTGTGCAAAATAATTGACAAATTTTCATATTTAATTGAAGAGCGAAGCACAGCTGTGGCCATTGCCATTTTGTCTGTCACCAGGGGATGCCAGGGCTGAAATTCATAAACAATATGAAATGTCCATGTGTGTGTGTGTGTGTGTGTGCTCCACATGCAAGTCATATATATTCACGCACACAGCTGCATCTGAAATGACAGGCAAAGTGCGCGAGATGCAGCGAGGGGAGTGGGGGCACACGACTGACCAGGGGAAAAGTGATGCGCTTTGTGGGTAAAAATTGCAAAATTAAGCAGAAAAAGGCAAAACGTGAAAAATGCTGACGTCTGATTTGTGTCCAACATGGAGCGACCGGACTCCAGAAACAGAAACAGCAAAGGCAACGAATTCAGGCATTATTGTTATTTGACATTGCCGATAATGCAGCAGCAGCAACTGCAAATGAAATGCACACACAAACACTCACTCACACACACGAGCAAAAATGCATATAAATAAAAATTGAAAAATTATGTACATTATATTAAAAAGCCAAATAAACGACAAGCGGAAGCGCAGCCATTTAAGTGGAAGTTAACATCCGTCCGACAATGGCAACCGGACGGTCGCCGGGGTAGAGCAATGAATAGCAAACATGACCGGCCTCCGCCCACACCTCCCTTCTCCGTCCCACTCACTTATCCCCCCCTTTGGTTTAAAATAAATATAAAATTGCATATTATTTGCGTATCGGACATTTCAGTTGTCATTTCATTGTCGTGTTTGTTGCTGTTAATGCAAAAATAAAAAGCCACCCGCCAACCAGTCCACCAACCACAAGTGCACCACATGCGAATCCTGCCCAAAGTGGGAGTGCTGCATCGTTGTCCTGTGTCAATTTCATGCCACATTGCTGGCCTGCGCTCTAATGTGCCCAGCCTGATTATGCGACAAGTCCGTTAGCCAGACAGAGAGTCAAGCCCATTCCAGCATAAAACTTAATTTTAATAGCTCTCATGATTTCCGAAAATTGAAAATAAATTAGTTGTATATTATTGCTCTCTCTCTCCCACTCTGTTTGTTTTTCGCGAACTGTTTGCATAATTAAACTTTAGCGTACATCCTGTCCAACAAATTGACATTTAGAAGAGTCGCAAAGGGAATTTGATAAATATGGAAAGAGGAAAAGAGTTGGAAATGAACTGTGTGTCAAAGTATACTTTATATATATAGATGCTCTTCCAGCGTTACCAATTATACAACATTGTAAAAACATCTTCAAAGAACACTGCTGCGCTATGGACATTCCTTTAAGGGCCAAATCCAGCAATTTTTCATATGTATATCTTTAGGTTAACGTCCTAGTGAATTTCACACAAACCCGAGCTGAACTTTGAGCTGTACCAATAGGTGAGATCTAAAAAGTAATTAAATCGTATGTGTTTTTTAACGCTCACCAACAAATGCACATTTTTCTATCCTCTTAATTTGGCCGCCCCTGATTAATGGTAAATAACCAAGGCTGCGGTCCTCTAAAATAGTGCACTTAATTCGGTTCGGTATAGCTTATCAAACCTATGGTTTTGAACCGAACTTAGGTACATCGCTTTCTAGGTCGTCAAAACGTTTTTACTTCTACTTTTTGTAAAATGTTTCAAGTCGTTGAAGATTTAGACAACCTCTTCATTGTTTATGCTGAAGCGAAAGCATTTCTCCATGCTTTTTGTTGCTATGCGAATTTGTATAATTGTTGAAATTGTGTTCTTTTATCTTGAGCTCAGCACTGCTTGCTTCGAGCTCACAGCTAGTTAAAATAAAACAAACATTATGCGGTGTAAATGCTGTGTCCTATACATATGTTAAATTTTTTCCCATTCCGTCGCAAAGCAACCAACCAAATTTTCAATTCGCTCGAAAATTCCGGAATTATTTTTTAATACCTTCCATTGAAGTGGATGCTGAAAACATAGCTCTCCCATTTCTAGTGAATATATAAAGATAGTGCATTTCACAGCAGCATCAGCACTGTTTGCCCATAATTAGGAACGTAAAAATTCCTAAGTCTTTCCCAAGAATTAAAGAGACAATCAGGCCTGTTCCGAATTGGATATTTTCCAAATTGCGGGGGCGAGAGGGGGCGCGGCCAAATATAGGTACTTAAAGCATTGTCCCATACATAGTACAAAGCTCATATCTTTTACCATCTAAGTTTGTTCATAGACTACATATCAAATTTTTGTAAAGAGTTTTTGCTCCTTGTAAAGATAGTTAGAACACTGGAGACTTCTGTGCAGTCGGACTTCCTTCGGCAACCCGTGCATTTATTCAAGTGGCCCACGCTATTATGGCTATCACACAGAGTGAAATTCGAAAATTTTTATAAGATAATATTATAAACAAAACCGTTCGATCAAAGCGTCTATTTTTTTTCTTTCCTTAGTTTATATCTTTTTAAATTTGCCCAAGATATAGAAACAAAATTCGGAACAGTTGTGTGGGGGTGAAAATATGTTGGGTATCAAAAAAGTACCTTTACGATGTGATAGGGCCAAGTCCTTTGGGGATTTTTTTAGTTTCGGTATGCTCTAAAAAAAAATTGCGGTCCGAAGGCGTAACCAGAATATGACCTTAAAAAAGTTGCACATTGTCATTATTAACCTTATTTTCCAATCCTGGGGCTAAGCTTGGGATCACCAATTTTTTTGAAAATGAAGAGACTTCAGCAGTGCTGGGAAGTAAAGTGGCAGTGCGATAGTTTCTAGCTTTTCCCGTAATTCTTTCCAAGGGCGATTTGAGCGGCAAACTGATGTCCAAGTCTTTGCCAGTCTTCTGTCTTCTTTTTCCATGTCACCTCTTAACCTTTTCGGTGCTTCAAATTGATTCACTATTGCTACCAATTTTAATCAACTTTTTTTGCTAAAGGACTACCAACAACAACAATAGAATTAAAACAAGTAAGACCGTTGCAGTTGAGTAGCCCGACTTCAATATACCCTGTACAATTGACAACGAGAGCGTAAGTTAAAGTCGGCTCTAACCGACTTCGATAAACCCGTTACTCATGAAAAAACATGTTTAACAGTGCTCCTGCGTTCCTTACGGTGACCATCCGAAAAGTATGCAACATTTTTTTAGGGTGGGAGGGGTGGTAGCGGGGGGCTTGGTTTCGCTTTTTTGCTCATAACTTGAGAACCGTTCATCCGATTTTTATCATTTCTTTGGCAAATCGATTCATTTTGCTAATTACTAACTATCTTTAGAAAGTACGAATCGTCTATCTTCAAAACTGTGGGAGATATAACGTTTTGTCCAAATTGCGGGGGCGGGAGGGGGCGTGGCCAAAATTTGAAACAAACTTGATCTGCGTGCAGATAAAAGAAGCATTTGTCCCATACATGTCAAACCTCTATCTTTTACCATCTCTGAGATCGACGCGTTTATACAGACAGACGGACGGACGGACGGACAGACGGACATGCCTAAATCGACTCGGCTGTTGATGCTGATCAAGAATATATATACTTTATATGGTCGGAAATGTTTCCTTCTCCCTGTTACATACATTTGCAAAACTTCATGATCCCCTTTTACCCATTTTTAATGGGTACAGGGTATAAAAAACCAAGACAAACACAGCTGATTCGTTGATTGTGTCTGGTCACACTATGGCAGCGATAGCAATCTATCGATTTAGTCTTCTCTTTCTGACCCGCAAAATGCTAACAAAATATCATGCGTATGTTTTTAAAAATGGGGAAAATAAAGGATTCAGGTGCCGTCGTCCATGTGTTTAGTCTTCGGAAATCCGAGGCTTGAGTCCCAGTGAAGTAATTAAAAAAAATGTTGAATGTTAACTTAAAATGAATTAAAATTTGAAAACTATAGGTGGTGTGGTAATGGCAGAAGGGTTTCCTCCTCGCCCCTCTTTCTATATCGGGTTATTTTAACAAGAATTTGAAAAATGCATTCTTCTTTCAAAGTTTTTCGGCTTTGATCCAAGAATATTCCGTCTAACCGTAGGGGAGAGTGGGGGGTTGTGATCATAGTTTTGTTTTTCGAACATAACTCCGCTAAAAATTAATATATTTTCGATCTGTAAATTTTGTATTTTAGGTAAAAGATGCACAAAACTTTCCTCATCACTACTTTTGATTGAAAAAAAGTGATTTTTTGACATTTCGAAAATTTGTGGGGGGTTGTGAGCCACCCATCTAAAAAGTTCAAAATTCGTGTTTTTAAGCCATTATTCTTTATTAAATGAAAAAATTAACAATTTTTCTCATATTCTGAATTAAGAAATATCAATGAAGAGTGAAAATTGATTGACGGCATCAGGCTTGTTTTCTTTTATATACGAGCACTTTTTGCTTGTGGCTGTTCTTTTCCTTTTTTCTTCTTTGGAGAGTTTTTCCTCTGTTTTATTGCGAGTCATTGCAATATTCTCTTTGAAAGTCAAAACCGACTTTTTTTCAAAGTGGCTCAGAACCCCCCATATCTCACTTTTTTTTGGTGACGTCACATAACTAAAAAGAAATTGTTACAAAAAAAAAAAACATATTTCTATCAAAAAGGCAAAGATATGTCCCACATACTTACTTTTGTCATTACGAAAAAAATGTTGTATAATATTCACAAGTCAAAAATAAAAAAAAACTTTTTTTTTTAAAAAAAAAGTCGAGTTCTGGTTTACGAACTTAAAGATGGTGTAGTCTGATAGGTTGCTTGCCAAAAGTTAGGTAATAAGAAGGGAGACACATGACATAAACAAAAAGTTTAAATATATTTTTTTTGGTGGCCAATATTCGAGTGGCTCACAACCCCCAGCGGCTGAGAACAACCCATTCTCCCCTACTTTTGACATCCAAAACTGATTGATTGATATGCAGAGCGAGCGGCTTGGTTTTTGCTCTGAGTGTACGAAGTGGCAAAGAAAATAAGCCTAGTTGGTTTTTGGTCATAAAATGAAAACGAAAGAATATTTGTGAAAACGTTTTTTCTTCTTTTTATTCGGTCGCTCAATGGCTAAAAATAGTTGAACATCTTATTCGAAATGTCCGCCTTGTGCGGAAGCCTCTTAACACTACGTTACTTGCAAACAAGCCATGGACCTTTCAACAAGACTCCGTTCCAGCTCACAAGGCTATAACGACTCAAACATGGCTAAAAAACCAACTACTGAACTCCATTTTTACGGAAGATTGTCCTGCTGGTAGCCCAGACCTGAATTCATTGGATTATAAACTGTGAGCTGTTCTCGAGGCTTTGGCTCTCGCACACAGAACGCGGAGCTGAGCAGAGCTAGCGGAGCTTACGAATTTTTCATACAAAATGGTCCGCTCAGCTAAGCTGTTGGTGTGCCGGCTCGCTATGTGCTGTGTGCGTTTGATTTTCCAAAGCTGATATGCTACTCTCCGCTCCGCTGTCTGTGTGCGGTGGGCCTTTGGCTTGATCTACTCGACAATTTCTTAATGAATAAGGCGCGCACTTCGATCGATGAGTGACCAGAGAGACTTCGGCGTTGCTGGAAAACACAAGGCGACCTTTTCGAAGGCGTTGTTCTACGATTTGTAGCCATTAAGTGACCGAATAAAAAGAAGAAAAAAGTTTTTCACTTTATGACCAAAAAACGGTATTAGCTATAGTGTGTGTAAAGTGATCGGTGCTAATGGACTTTCTGTAAGATTTAAAGTGCTTAAATAACACTTTGATTGTACTAATGGTGTGTCAGTTATGTTGTTGCATCTTCCTCCAGCCAGCTTGGGCCAAAATTGCTTTCCAATTTCGGGACATGAGACCGCGAGTCGACAGTTTTGCACATATCGTGAAATAAACGAGCTTGTTTGCTGCCTAATTAGCAACGCATATTTAAATAATTTTCAATTCGATAAGCAGACATTTTTAACTTGAGCTGTCAGTTAGCGTTAAAACGCCATTTTGTTTGCATGCCAATACCGCTGAACTACCACTCCCCCCCCCCACCCTGGCCTATACCCTGCGCATTCGTTCAGATAAACGCCGAGAAGTGCTAAATTATTGTCAATTCAGTTTTTAATTTGTGCAGTTTGTTGGAATTTTCGCAAATAAATGCAAAAGTCAACGATATAATTGACTGTTGCAATGGCAACTCCACCTTCTCTCCCCGACCCCCTTGGCTGGTGGGCTCTTCAAATTGTCAATTAAGTTTTATTTAACGCCATTTGCCAGCTCAAAAGTATGCAACGATATATGGTAATTGCCGGCATTTGGAAATGGATTTTTCTGTTTTGCGGCCAGCAAAAGTGGCAGGTGGAAGGAAAATTTGTGCCATTTTAGCTAATTAAAAATTAGCACAGCGAACCACCTGCCGGCCGAGTCGCACTTCGGTTCAGTTTTAATTAAACTCGGAGAATTTGTGTGGCCAAACAAACAGATGCCCCGGCAATCCCTGAAAAGCCCAATAAACAAATTCCCTGACATGTTTAACACTTTCCGCTTTCCCGGCGAAGCCATCTTCTTCTGGCTTGTGTCAAACAATGGCAGAAAGGGGCAAAAGTTTTGTGTAAATTTCATTTTGTTGGCGATTAGTGTCGCTTTTCCATTGTTGAAATTGTTATGCCGCCATTAAGACATTTTCTAATTCTTAACGGTTGGGACGGGGGCGGAGGTCGAATGAAATTTAACTAATGGAAAATTGGGCCAGGAAGACAATGGCCCAGCGGGTGGGCCGCTTCCAAATTAGCATCGAGCACGGCGGCGGACATTACTTTTCTTATCACAAATACATAAAGCGATAATTCGCCGCATCCTGTGCGGCATATCAATTTCTGGAGCGGAGCACAAAAAGAAAAACACATTCACAACTCAATTATCGCACACAAGGAAACCCTTTCGTGGGCCGGGGGGTGATTTACGACACCCAGGCGGCGTCACCTGAGATTAAAAAAGTAAAAAGCTTGTCGAAAGTAAAAAAGGAGAGTGCCACGAAGGAAAGGCAAGGCAGGGCAAGGAAACTTGCACGCCAGAGAAATAAAGCCATTAAAATCACTGACAGGCAAAAGGATTGTGCCGCAATCACACACACACTTACAAGCACACACACACGTAACCAGGTTCATACAATTGCCAGGCTTGGGCCTTTGTTGCCGCCGTCAAAAAGGGCAACATCATTGGCACCATATGTTGCGTAATTTGTGTTATTGCCACATGAAGTCGCTCCCACACTCTCACACTTTCGCATCTGCATACACACATATAAATGTTGCGCACTTTCTTGCCGGGCCCCGCCATTGTCATTGCGGTCGCCCTTCTCGAAATCGATATTTAGTTTTGAATTTTAATTCCAATTGCTGCATAAAATATGGCAATGCACTTCATTTTAATTGAATTTACTCACTACACTCGCTCACTCACTCACTCACTCACTCACTCACTCGGGCCGATATCTCTGTGTGTGTTCGCGCATTGTCACATGTGTGACACGCCCATTTCTGTGTATAAATTACTTTACCGAACGATAATTGCAGGCCATCAATCTTGAGCACATCACACAGGGAAAATTGTCAACGCGCAAAAAGTCATCAGACGACACATCAGGAGCAAGCAGTTTTCCAGCTTAATGGCCAACAGGAGTTGGGCACTGGAAAGGGAATGAAATGTGTACGCTCCATCAGGTAAGTGTGGTAGGTGGGTAGGCTTTAAAGTAGAGAATGTGCTGCTAGCTTTGTAAACTAAGAAATTAATTCACTCGATGAATAACCAAATTGAATGAGTGAGTTATCCTTGGAATTCATTTGGGCTGCAGACCTTGGAAAATACGAAAGTGGTTTACACCCGGCTTCAATTCCACTCTGGATCGTAAAGCTGGGTTAAGGTTCCAACCCCATTTTAAAAGAAAGTCATTAAGGACTGCGATGTTCTTCTACTCTGTACCAAAGGTAAACTATCGGAAATAAATTTGAAACGATTAAAACGAACCTCAATCAGTTTGCGGTATATGTACAAGTTCTCCGCGTAAAGAAAATTCGAAGCCGTTCCGTTCCCGAACCCAAAGATTTAATTCTATTCCGATCAGTAATATTCAACCAGATCCCAACTCCAAGAACTTTGGGTTCAGCGAACCTGCTCGAATGTTTATAAAAGTAGACAGAATAATTTGTTTGAACCTTTATTAGTATGACCATTTTTTGCATCCAATTACACTAGTTTACCAAATTTTAGAGAATATTTTGAGATCCCAAACATTTGGTAACAATTCCTTATGTAAGTCCCTCCGCTGGGTTCAAAAAACCATTCCAAAAACTTTTTAATGGAAACTTTTTAAAAAATCGCGGAAAAGCTAGATTTTTGATTTGGAAAAAGTAACTTTAGAAAAGTGTGTATATCTTCACTGTCGGTTCATTCATTATGAAAAGATAATGTTTTATTGGAAAGTAATTAAATGCCCTATCATTCATTTATACTCCACTTATTAATCTGGTGCTTCTCATCGGCGTTATTGGCAATTTTGCATTCAATTCTCTTTTTAAAAAAATTTAAAAGATTTTCACCACCTAACAAAAAATTGTGTAAATTTATTATATTGCTGGTGACCAACAATTCATTTATTAACAACTATGAAAGTCGGTCAAGCCCGACTATAATATACTTTGTACCTAGAGAAATACAGTGCTGCAGCTGCGCTCATCTCTACGTTTCTGGCAAAAATTGAAAATAAACTTGATCTGCCTGCAAGTATAAGAAACATTTGTGCCATACCTGTCAAACCTCTATCTCTTACCATCTCTGAGAATTGTTTGTTCATACGGACGGACGGACAGACGGACATGGCTATATCGACTCGGCTGTTGATGCTGATCAAGAATATCTGCTTGTTACATACTTTTGCTCAAACTTAATATACTCTATGTACCTTCGGTACAGAGTATAAAATTACAACGCCACATAATTCATCATAATCCATCGAAGAGTGTAGAAGTTATTGGCATTTAAGTAAATAATGGAAGGTATAATATTCATGTTTCAGTTTCATTGTTCTATTTTTCGTCGTATGAGGCATATTTAAAATAATGGAATCATACCGGAACCAGAACTGGAACCGTATACCAAAAAGAAGCGATTAAACCGGTACACGGCTGAGCAACAACTATACTGCAAATCTGGTACTTAGTTTTGGGGGACTTTTACATAATTTGGTTAAATCGTACGCTTCCAAAATATGAGTCTGGCTTATTAAATCTTTTGTATTGTGATATAGAAAAACGAGGAACCAGTCTCTGTGAAAGTGTTGCATCCTATATTCTTAGATCCTCATTATAATGTATCCATTTCATTCACTTAATGAGGTGGGTCTTCGCGGCGATGTCATACACCTCAACGCCATATCTCCATATAGGTGACAGGATGTCCTTGTAAATGAGGACCTTATTCTTCAGCGAGAGCCTTGCTGCGTAGCTCGCCTGCTACCTCAGCGGCATGCTGCTTGAAGGCAAGGCTAATGTCAGAGTGTAATATTTCTTGCTATGAGCAAAGCGAGAAGATGCCATAGTGAAAGCTTTGAGCGAAGCAAGTTGCATTGCTTAATTTTATTTTCTGTCAGAATTTGCCATAATTTAAAAATACAAGGATAGGCCAGTAGTGAGAGCATGCAACTCAGAGATCGCGAACTTTGTTTTCTATGATTATTGTTAGCGCAAGCGAGTTGCATTGCTTTATTTTAGTTATTAGTCTCCCACTCAATCGAAATGAAAAAGGAGAGTTTAATAACACATGGCAAGAAAATTAGACTTTTACCAGTATATTGAAAGGATGTTGGTGATTCTAGATGATTTAATTTTTTGATTGACGTCGAGATTTTAGTAATTTGATCTAAAAGTTGAAAAAAATTCATTTTTTGAGTCTTTTAAGACGTATTTGTGGGGAACTGATACTTATGTTTTGACGCTTTTTGATAATTTCGGAAAGTACTACTTCTTAACTTTGAAATAATCAGTCGCAAACAATTCTACGATTTTTTAAATTGTATCGAAAGATTTATTATTTATTATTTTATTGCTGCCCCAAAGTAAGCAATAAGTTTTGTTGAAAATTTTCTCGAAACTCTATACATATTACTAGCCTGTTGTAATGTTTCCACAGAGCATACCTTTGGGTAGCAGACAATTTTGTTATATTCCATTATTATCGAGACTGTCTATTCAAAATGGTATATCTTCGGTAAAAAATTCTTTGCAATATTTTTTTTAAAGTTAAGTATTAGTAATTTACAAAAGTATTTAAGAGAGCCAAGACAAAACTATAGCTTCCCAACAAATCGCGTCTAAAAAGGATCAAAAACGCACTTTTTGCAACCTTAAGCTCAAATTACTAAAAATCTCGACGTGTTTAGCACACGAAAAGTATTTAAAACCACCAACAACCCTTTACTACCCTGGACCATGTTGCCAAGTGTAGTTTATGTAATGATTTACGAAAACATCCAGAAAAGTTTTTAATTATTTGCGGATGCCAACTTCGACGTTTGATTAAATATTAGCAGTAGATTGCAGAATCGCTTTATCGCTTACTCTCGCTTATCGCTCCGCCCTCACTCTGACACCTTTGAGCGATTGCAATAAAAAAGGTTGCAGTGGTTGACCGCTCGTTCTCGCCCAATATCGCATCGTTCTAGCGCACTCTGACATTAGCCTAAGCCTCTTATCCAGGGTCACTTCCAAATACTTATGGACTTTTTTGTGAGGAAGCACCTCCGCATGCAGGAAGACTTTAGGGCTACTGTCTTTTCTGAGAGTGTGCGTGACACTAACATACTACTCAGCGTTAATGGATATATTCCAGCGACAGGCCCATTTCTCAAACCTCTTGAGATATTCCTGCAATGCGTCTGTTGCTGAATAGACGCATCTGTCAGGTGCCATGATTGACGTGTTGTCGGCAAAAGTTGCTATGAGGAGGTCCTGCGGTTCCTCAATGGTATTTTCAAAAAAATAATATATATGTGGTGTACAAAGGGGGGGCACTAAAATTTTATTTTAGGATACTTGTTCAGAATCATCTTGCTCTAGGATGCAAGGCGATCCTGGACAACTCTAAATGTCCAGATAAGAATGATCTGACCCATGGTGTAATAATATAAGGTGAAGTCGTCAGCATCTGCCGAGGGCCAGTGCATGTATGCTTGTCAAAAGAAAGGGATGGCTTGCTTTGTTTAGTGTTGGTTAATTTTTGTAAGTTGTATTTGGGGAGTTGTATTTTTATTTTCGCATCCACCTTTGGAGTGTTGTAAGACTGGGCAAAGGGCAAATGATTGTATACTCGAGGAGCAGCAGCATGCAGACATAAGCCGTATGAGATATCAGTCGAACTCCATAAAACCTTTTTCCTTGTTTTTAACTTTCTTAGCTGCTTCTACGTAAAAATCGTAGAAAGAGTTTCTTGTATGACCTTGGACTCCTGTAGTTCTTTCTTAAGCTTCCTATTTCCCGTATTTGGCATCAACTGTCCGCGTTTAGGTGCTTTGTCTTTAAAGGTAGTCGTTTTCCAGTCGACCGGTTCAAAAAATGATTTTCAAAAACTCTAGTATTTTCCTTAATACAAATGCCCTAAAGACTCTTCCTAAATAAAATACGTATGAGCTTAACGTTGCTTCGCGCAAACGATTTGCGGCAAATTACACAGTTTCTTGACATTTGACACTAAAACCAGCAAATAAAACAAAACAACACAATCACTTATACATACAAAAACATAGTAAAAATTGTCCGCACCCAACCTTTCGCTTCCAAGCCTTCACAACGAACTGGACCACTGGCCCTACAAACAGAGAGACTGTTCTTTCGCTCGGTTTCACCTTATATTATTACACCATGATCTGACCATTAAGAAAAGCTGAGAATTGAGCGTTTCCTTGAGCTTGGCTAGTAAGCCATCATGCCAGACGCGTTCAAATGGCTGCGGAATATCCAAGTACGTTGCACAACCTTTTTCCCAAAAAACCATCTTCCAGCAGCTTACAAAATTTGGGAAGAGGCTTATAAACCCGTAGAAGAAAAAAAATCAGGGGGGGAAAAAAAAAAATTTAGAAAAAAAATAACGATATTAAAAAAAGAAGAGGGTTTCACAAATACACAAACCCAACCGGAAAAAAAAAAAAATTAAAAAAAAAGTACCGTTAAATAACATAAAAAAAAAACCGCGTTTGAAGCCTCTCGGTAAAATAAATTTACCATGGAACAATACACCGCCACGCGAGCGACTCTGAAATAGTTGAAATTTACATTCAACAGAACAAGTCATTAATGATCAACGTGCTTTTTAAAATGTGACCGAAATGTGTGAAATGGGACCGTAAATAAGCAAAATTGCCATATTTACGCCACTGAAAATCCTCAGGAGATTCAAGAAGTGCCTCTTCATGACGAGAAAGTCACAGTTTGGTGGCGGCGTTAAGATGCGAAAACGGTCATTGGGCCGTTTTCTTTGCGAATGGCCATGCTGTTACCATCAACCAGGAGCGTTATCGCGACTTGATGTCAACTTGTGATGCCAATTATTCGTCGAAAGCGTATGAGGCAGTTCTGGTTTCAACAAGACGGCGCTCCACCGCACACAAGTCGCATAACAATCGATTTTCTGAAGAAATTGTTACCGGGCCGTTTGATGTCGAAAAGTGGTGATTTGGACTGGCCACCGCGTTCGCCCGATTTGACGCCGCCTGACTTCTTCTTGTGGGGATATTTGAAGTCAAAGGTTTACGTTAACAAGCCAAGGACCGTAGAAGAGCTCAAGAACAACATTCGTGAAGAAATAGCCGCTATTCCGGCCGAAATGTTGGCGAAATCGATGGAATATGCTGCAAAAAGGGCACAATACGCCATCAACGCCAGAGGCGGCCATTTGAGAGATATCATATTCAAAAATTGATGTAGACAAATCTACTTGGAACAAATTAAATGATTAAGATTGCCAACCGCCAAAATTTTATTTTTTTCTTTTGATTTTAAAAAAAACATAAGGTCCGTCGAATATGGGCAACCCTGTACTGGGAAAGTAAATGAGGCGTAGGGCTGGGTTGAAGATGAGCCAAAAAAAAAAATTCAGCTCGGTCCTGTGGGTGTTTGGCCCATGTCCCTTCAGGATTTCTGACCCGGAAATTTTTAAAAAAAAAAAAAACGGCCACTCGAAAAATTTGCAGACTGCATTTTTGGAATCAGCAACGGGATTTACATATTAAATGCCTGCCAAATGGTCGGGATCGAAAATGCAATGAACTAATGTTATTAGTGTATTTAATACATTTCGAACCAGCAAAGTCGGGACCATCAAAATATCGTAATCCAAAATATTTTTACCATCTCTAGCTTGTATATTTTATATACAGTATTCTAGCGGTAAATGCATTTTATTCCTTTTTCCGCCGAACTACCTACCAACCGTTGCTACTGCCACATGTTCATATTAATTTTACTTGACATCTTCGTTGTATATTTATCAGCTCAAGCATCCTACTGCTTTCCTTCATTCCCCTCCCACGCGCTCCTCATTAACAAGTCAGCTCAGTTTCCAAGCAGCGCAAATTACTCATTAGAAAATGTTGGTGCCGCATCTGGGTGGCAGCCATGTGTGGCAACCGAAAACTACTTGTGGGGTAACCAATACCCGTCGACGACTTGGGACTTGGTTTTGGTAGCGCAGACTGCGCCAAAAGTCAAATTTCGTAGATGGCAATAAATCAAATAGCAATTACACGAAATTAGGCATGTTTTCTCAATTTTGTACTCAATCCATGGCCCACATGGAGCATTAATTGCAGCAGCTGGGCAACAGCGCTAAAATGTTTCGCCGGATATGGCCAAAAAGGGTTCAGTCGAACAACTTGAACTTGTCTGGCGGTGTCTGCGGTGGTTTGCGGGACGAGATGCTTATGGTGTGGTGGGTGGCAGCATATGTGGCAGCTTTCTAATTATGTAAAGTTCTTGTTGTTGCCATTTGCCAGTTGGCTGGCTGGTTGGCAGTTTCCCAGCCGCAGCAGCTGCAACGGCAACAAACGCCGTTGGCCATGACCATGACGACGACGGCAACGTCGGCGACGACAGGCAGACAACGTACATACAACACTAAACATGCACCAGAAGGCTCACTCGTACCCAGAGACCAGATCTGGGTGCCATGTTTGCCTGCCTCCTGGGCCTGCAAAAGTGCGTGCTTTGCGCATATTTATCTTATTTCTGCAACGTTTTGGATTTTTATTACAAATCAATTGAAGCATCATTAGCATAATTTATACAAAGCGTTCGCTTAATGAACGTTCACCTGGTGTCCTGGAGTGGGGTTAAGCCAAGCCCAGCGTCATTAGGCAGCTCGAGTGTCCCGACTATGAAATTGCCTGGATGCTCCCAGCTGGGGCAGCTCCGCCTTTCCAAAAGAAAAGGAAAAAAAGAACAAACATGCAAAGTAGTTTTTTGCATTATATCCGTGCTTGTTGTCCGAAGAAAGATATAGGAAGGGAGAAAATATATTTAAAGCCAGAGATTAAGACCGTAACCGAAACCGAATTTCGGTTTTCCCTCTACTAGTAAAAATTTCGATAAACGTAAATCTATTTGATGTATGTAATAATTCACTTTGTTAATGGGCCCAAAGAAAAGAGAGCGAACGACAAAGGAACAATGCAGCTAACACAAATCTTTTCCTTCCTCTTATAGTTATGTGTTACTACATGGCCAATTTGTTTGCATCAAAAAGAAAGTTTTCACAAAAAATGGCTGCTGTTTGCGCGATCGCCTTTTTCAAGGTACTCTATGTGTGAGAGTAAAATATTTCCGGCACATTCTTTCTTAAAG
Source organism: Lordiphosa stackelbergi (assembly GCA_018904235.1). Lineage (NCBI taxonomy): Eukaryota > Metazoa > Arthropoda > Insecta > Diptera > Drosophilidae > Lordiphosa > Lordiphosa stackelbergi. The sequence goes on along the minus strand of JAEIFU010000261.1, from coordinate 14,299 downwards.
ACGTTGTCATACAACTTCTGAATCGATTTGGGATTGAAACAGAATAAGGTTAATAACCGTAGTCCGTACCGTAACCTATATCCCACATACATTCGTAATATAACCGTAACCCTAACCGTTATTCGTTTCGGTTTTAAACTGTGTTAAAATTTGAAGATTTCCAAATCTAAACTAAACATCCTACATCGTCGAACATAAAGACTAATCCAGTTTGAAAATCCAGTCGATGTTACATAGCTCTAACTAACCTTTTTACCCTTTTCTAATACTTACAGGGTACGAAAATAAGCTTGGGACCCAACCTAATCACGATCATCAGTCAAATGCCATATCCTTGGCTTGAACGGCGCCCTGACAATTTGACTTGTCTTGTCTGTCTGGCCTGGCGACGGCGACGGCGGCGGTGGCGGCGGCTGTCCCAAGCCTGGGGTATCTCCAAACAGCGATCGGTCACGTAGCTCCCGCTGCACTTTTGTGGCCAAATGTAGCGCCAATTGCTACGCATTTGCGAGCACCCAGGCGCCTATAACAAATGCCAATCGTGTCGTGGTCGACGCCAGCGATATTTAATTGTTTCTGCGGCTGCAACTTATCGGGGAATTCCAATCGGAATTTTTAATTTTTTCAGCCAGGTCTGCGATTCCAGGCACTCGCGCACAGTCAACGATGCAGTGGCTCCTTGTCTGATGAATGTCACTGCAGAAGGCAACGGCCAGTCACTGTTGTTGTTGTAGCTTTATGCAAATATGAGAGACAAGAACTAAAGCCAGGCAATGGGGCAGCATCTGAAAAGTTGGCCAACTGTAATTACCGGCCTCCCCGTTGACAACTTTTTCACACCTGTTCAAACAAGTTAATTAACAGCTCGCAAAACTACTTATTAAAAAAAATGGAAAAAAAAAGAAAATACAGAAAACTGAGAGCTGGCTCGAGCCTATGGGAAAGTTTCTAATTAAATGATTGTCATCTCTTGTGCGCGCCCGGCCACTGGACAAATGGACAACAACAGCAGCTGACCACCGCCAACGATGAGGCAGAAACTTTTGTCATTATGCAGCCGGCGCGAAAAAATAGTCAACAGAAACAACAACAACCACTGAAATTATTAGCCAAAGATGAGGCACATGAGGCAGATGGAGGCGAGTTGGTCCGCGCAGGTTTTTTGCATATCCCCCGCCCCCTCCCAGCACTATGTGTGTGTTCCAATGAGGTCATCAGCAGAGCAGTTCCCTCGTCTCCATCATACATCATCCGTAAAAAAGACAAAGTCATAATACTATCGCGTCCAAAAATAATATAAAAAAAGTTGCCTTGCCTTCTCCGCTGGTGACTACATTTAACGGTTGTGTGTGAGCTGGCCATTTAATTAATATAACTAATGAAAAGGCTGTAAACTTTGGCAAGGCAACTGCAACAAACATGCCATCTTAATTAACTGGTCGCGCGAAATCTAAAGTCCGCTTGTAATGAAGTTGCTCAGTCCGGCTCTGGCTTCGCCTTTTGGTGGGTGCAACTCGATGCTGGCTAAGGATTGGCATTTTATGAAAAATAAAAATGTCAACTTGCTGTGAAAATCTTGTAGATGTAGATTAGCCAAACGTCTGTCATGAGACCTTGACCATTTAAAAGGAATTTGCAATCATTTGCTAGCTGAATGTCACATAACTTTGGCCCAGAGTTGTAGCCATAAATCAGCCGAAATGGCAAAACATTTCACAATTAATTCTCACGCTAAAAGTAGTAGTACACACTACGAGAGCTGGCCAAGGACTTTGTAACTTAAATCAAAAGACCTAAAACGGTTCCAAAGGAAGAATTATGCGTTAGTTCAGGGAATCTTTCGCAGACCGCTGACAACATCTATGCATATTAAAATGAATTGTGGTTTGTTTAGATGCTAAAAACTTGAAAACGACTTGTTCAAATTGGATACTTCCTGCTGCAAATTGGTTCGTAATTTCTAAGCGAAGGCTCAATAGGTGGCCTGTAGGCGCACATTTCATTTTTTAGTTCAATTCCATTACAGTTCAACACGTGGAGCATTAGGCGGTCATTCCAGGAATTGCAATAACAAATATTATTCTTTTTCGAGTAGTACTTAGCGCTTTTGAAGATCTCTATAGAACGTTATTTTGACATCATCCTTTAACAAATTCTGTTCTAGCACACACTGTTCACACAATAGGCGGAACAAAATGGTCTGATATTGCTCATTTTTATACCCGTTACTCGTAGAGTAAAAAGGGTATACTAAAGTCGTGCAAATGTATGTAACAGGCAGAAGGAATCATTTCCGACCATATAAAGTATATATATTCTTGATCAGCATCAACAGCCGAGTCGACTTAGCCTTGTCCGTCTGTCCGTCCGTCCGTCCGTCTGTATGAACACCTAGATCTCAGAGATGGTAAGAGATAGAGGTTTGACATGTATGGGACAAATGTTTCTTTTATCTGCACGCAGATCCAATTTGTTTCAGATTTTGGCCACGCCCCCTGCCGCCCCCGCAATTTTGAAAAAACGTTATATCTGCTACAGTTTTAAAGATAGACGATTTGTAACTTCCAGAGATAGTTAGTAATTAGCAAAATGAATCGATTTGCCGAAGAAATGATAAAGATCAGATGAACGGTTCTCAAGTTATGAGCAAAAAAGTGAACCAAGCCCCTCCCACCCTAAAACAATGTTGCATACTTTTCGGATGGTCACACTAAGGAACGCAGGAACACTGTTAAACATGTTTTTTCATGAGTAACGGGTATATCGAAGTCGGTTAGAGCCGACTTTAACTTTCGCTCTCGTTTAGATAAGTGCTATTACCTTTTACAATTTCCAACAGATTTCGATGTTTGAACTCTTTTGGAATTTGTTATATATTAGGTTACAGGCTTTTTCACGGCAACATCCACTTAACATCGAAGTAAAATGTTCTTTCACGTCCTCATGAAATAAGAGGAAGAGAAACTTGTCTGTATTTTAAAATTATATATATAATTAAGGGGGAAAAGTGAAAACCAGAAACTTGGGACAATTGGACATGTGACAAAATCATGATAGGTGCCGCCCCATCGGATGATGCAGTCTTTCCACCTTTAACAGAGGACCAATTGACATTAATTCTAAAATTTCAATCATTTTTTTGATAAAAATGAAACAAAATTCTCGATGTCTTTGTGATTAGCAGCTTCACCGCAAATTTGAAAATAAAATGATGTATGAACGATGGAAAGATCATTTTATTAGCTTTAATTTGGTGTACAAAACTTATTCATTTGTTATTTCATAATTGAGATATTTGAAATTAAGTGAGAGGCCTTTTTTCAAAAATGGAAAAATCGGTAATTTGGGATTATCTTGAAATCTGTTCTACTGAGAAATTTTTAAGCTCCATATTCGGATTCAGCGCGTGATTTTACATAAGGTGATGTAAAGGATAAAATATCGTGTTAACTTGTGTTGTTAATAAGTGAAAACTTTATGTGCGTTTTACTTAAATTGATGATCATGTGCAATTAGAAATTTGTTACGATGCCAAGAAGAGTTCGGCGTTCTCGTTGTCATGTGGAAGAGTAATGTGCTATTAAAAGAGAATCAGCTCAAACCACTATGATTGAAAATCGTACCCGACGTTCCGTTGAAATCAACGAAGCTTACAATGAGCTGAAACAATTGAGAAACAAAGAACTTCGAGCTGGGCACAGTGATGAAGCAAGATTTCAAAGTGTGTCAATTGAACGACAGCGTTGGGAAAAACAAATTTTTTCTTTAGGGCAAATTATTCATATTGCTGAATCTCTGTTGCTGCATCCAGACCTCGAAAACACAAATATCTTCAAATATTGTTTCTTGAATATTCACATGAATATTAAAATCGGCGTTGTGCTCCGAGAAATAAAATTTACTCCGAAATGAAAATATATCAAATTGATATGTTAAGAATTCCAAATTGATATTATTATAATATATAAATTTTACATTTTTAGTATCATTCTGAAACTGATATATTTTAATAAAAATTATTATTTTTGATCAGAAGAATATTATTTTCTTGCCAAATGAAATAAAAATATTGATATTTTTGAAAAGTTAATTTTTAGCAGGCGAATATTAAACGAATTTGAATTTGGTGTGCTATCTTTAACACAACGTTAATGAGCTCATCAAACTGCTTATGACTTCGTTGAAACAGATGTCAGCTGCTGATTACAGCATTGCCATAAAAACGTACAAGCGATCAGCAGGAATCCTGGAACCTACATACAACACCTAAGTACAGTTAGTGAAATACCATTAGTTGTTGTTGATTGATTGCAATTCAACCCATGCCGTTTGTTGTTCAGTTCCCCGAGGTACTATTTTTATAAGTTTTTTAGAAAGAATAAAATATTTATAACTAACACAAACACACTCCCCACGTTTGTTGTGAAAACAGCTATAGTGAGCACTATCGATAGTATACAACCCTGTTATAGCGATACAACCCTGATTTAATTGTGTGTAATCGAAATCAGAGGCTTTAAAGTTTCAACATGCCGAAAGACGTTTACAAACAAAAATTTCGCGGATCATGGTTAAAAGAACCTGAATTAAATAATTGGATCTGCTGAGATGCCAAGGATCCGGATAAAGTATACTGCAAATACTGAAAGTGCAGTTCCAAGTGCAATTCAAACACACAAAAAAACACATGCAGCTTGTATTCAGGAGGCGGCACTTGCAATAGTTAGTGCCCAACATGCAGCAATCAATTCTGTTGGACACCTGAGCGAGTTGTGAAGCTTTAATTTTGGCGCCAAAGATATTAAATTCCGTGGGACAAATTTTACATAACTTAGGAAGGACATTGGAGACAGCAAATTCTGTTTATTAATTAATTAATTTTTCTTCTTAGGTTCATTGCCAACATTATCAAGTTCCTTCGGTTAATCGGAACGAATGCATCGAAATCGATGCTGATAATACCACTCTTGATAAAGTGTTATATGAATTAAGCGAAAATAAATATATTCATTAAAGCTTTAGTATATTAATATGATAACATTGTTTGTCCTGTTATTTTGTCCTTTTAAAAAGAATCTGTCCGTTTTCTGTCTTTTTTTCTGGGCTCAACCGTCCTTGTTTTTGTGTAGAGGTGTAGGCAACACTGTTTCAATATAATGTTTCTAGAAATGCGCAATTTTCCGCTGCGATACATCGATACTACAAAACTATCGATGTTTTTAAAACACTACCCCCCCCCCCCCCCAAGTATCACCTAAAAATAATTAAATGCTGAACATACAGCTGTGCTCCGGCTTTCACTTACTTTTGCGATTTGCGATTTCAACAAATTCGAACGAATTATAAGTGCTCCCAAATTCGCAACTTTTTTTTATCAATTCTGTTTCATTCCCAATTCGTTCTGCAACACTTCACGTGGCACACGTCTCACTTTCGGTTATCGCCCCAGCCAAATCGCAATTTGTTGTTGTCAAAAGGTATTTTGCAGCTTGTGCAATTTTGAGAGGGTTAGGAAAAAAATTGTTTAAGACAAGAATTTAATTCAAATTGTGTAAGAGAGTCCACAAAAACAATCTAAAATAGTAACAGAACATTACAAAAATTGCTTCATAGAAAGGCAGCTCTTATCTCCAGCGACATTTCCCCATTTACTTTTCAATTCACGGACTCATACGTCGCCGTTCAAATATTGCGCTTTGCGAATTTCGGAGCAACTACTTTTGCGATTTAGCGACCAAATCGTAAAATTTTTGCGAAAGCGAAAATGGGAGCAAGGTTGATAATTTATTTTTGTCTCTTCTTTTCATATTAAGAACTAAGATTGTTTCATCTTAAAGTCGATTATAAACGATCTTAGTCCAAGCTTGTTGAGGGCATCCCATAAATTGAGAATATAATCTTGGATAAGGATTATCTTGCCTTTGTCGAATTCTGAAACTTTTTTGTCTCCGTCAAGCGCCATTTTCATTGACGGAAGCGAATAAAAAAGGATAAATATTAAACTTTTAAAAAATAAGCGTAAAGTTCATTTTAAATCACAATTCGTAGAGCATATACGATGACACATGTTTTGTAAGTGCAAAAGCATAGAATTAAATTGCATTTAGTTCGCGGCCCATCGATTAGATTTTTTCTAAATTTTCGGGTGGGATTCTAATTCAAAATTCATTGAAAATGAAACCATGCATGACCGCTGCGACTTTTTGGCATGGAAATTTTTATAATTCGAGGTGAAAGAAAATATTTTCAGAATTTTTTGAGCATAGGTCCTTCAATTTTGTCACACCTGCGGAAGCAGAAACGGCAACAGTCCAAATCGGGACAGATGGCCAAAATGAAGTTTGCCAGAAGGCAGCAAAATGTTCGGTTGAAAACTGCCAACCATTCCAGCCGATCGCCGACTCAGGGCTTAAAAAGTTGCCATGATCCAACAAGGAGCCAATTTTGGAGCAAATTTAAATGCGAAGTCCATTTTACCGCATCCAACAATGTTATCCAAAATCCAGAAATAAGCTCCACTTATATACCAAGCATTTTCAGAGGGTTAAAAATTGAAATTGCGAACCATGGACATGGCCATATTGGATACAGCATCACAACCGATGCTTGGACTGATGACATTTATAAGTGCGGTTAAGTTTCCCTAACAATTCTTTAGGTACACAAAGGACAAATGATCAGTCGCCTTTTATCAAAAGAATCAATGGACGAGCTACAGGAATACATTTTGAATATTTTTCGATTCAAAATATACTTGACTCTTTTTAGAGCGGAAAATGGAAAAGAAATTGTTGGAAATTGCTTAATGGAGTTTGAGTGCGATATGAATTGCAATGATGTGATCGTAGTCACCGATTGCGGTGCAAATATGGTGGCAACATATCGCTCTAATATGCATAAATGTACATAGCATAGGCCAAACCTATTAATAATGTCATCGAGAAAACTTTGAATGTTGAGCAAATGCAGCTAAAATAGATTCAATTTTGGAATCGATCTAATGAAAGATAGTCGGGCTATAAAAAAACAATAGTTCGAAGTACCTTCTTGTGTGTTTTATAACCTTGTAGATGGCTAAATATATATCTGAGCCAAAATTGAATTTGCTCGCGTATAAGATGAATCATTTCTTTAACATTTTAAATGTTTTTGAGTGATCTTTCCTAAATCTTAATTAAGGTAAACTTAAAATCCACCATCTGTAGGAAGAATAATGTAAAGAATATTCCCGTTTGTGCAGTTGACCTGAAGCAAATTAAGATTTTATCTTCCCTTGAGTAAAGTTATTATCCAACTTGTTCAGCTGGTCTCTTCCGTGGGCTTATGCAAATGTTCAAATCCTGTCATTTAACTAAAAGCCAAAATGTTCGCTCCTTGCATGTACCAAAAACTTGTGGGACACCTAAAAATCGATGCATTTCGAATGGACTTTCAGTTCACTTCATTAAGCGGCCGTTGGAATTGGAAAACGCAAAAGTGAAACTGGCGAATGGCGAATGGGCGGGTAGGCCTGGTGTGGGCTATCCTGGCTTTTAGTTCGATTTCAATGCCAACAGAAAAAAAAAACAAAAGAGGACAAAAAACGAAACAAGAATCCAACAGCGAAAGCAAATCAACGGAAAAGGGTTAAAAAAGCAATAAATAAAACAAGCGGCCCCGGCGACAGCAACGATATTTGGTGAGTTAGACGGTGCTTGGGGAATGGGCAGGGTGGTGGAGGGGGTGACAGGCAAATCGCCAAACGAATACCGTGGGGGATGCTGCCACTGTCCTTGTCCCTCACTCACACCATTGGCGGCGATTCGTGTGTGTGTCTGTGTGGCATTTTCATTTTGTAAATTTGTTTTGCCTGTTCCGTTTGGCTTCATTTCCGTTTCCTAGCTTGTTTTTTTTTTTCATTTGCCAGATGCCCCCCGCCTCCCCATCGGGTGGCGTCGATAAGAAAGTGCGTGTGAAAAGGGTTTTCTTGGCTGCATAAATTTGAATTATAATATTGCAATTCGACGTACGCCGTACGAGAGGACGTTGGACCGTGTGGACCACGGTCAGGGCGCTTGCTGTGCAATTTGTGTGCGGAATATGTTCCGGCATATATTATGGAGATTTTTCTCCTTTTCTGGGGGTGCGATGACTTCTGCCAATGGATGATATAGTGGCCACATATCCTACAGAGGATTTGCCTAAATCAAAAGTGCGTGCTTTTGAATTTATCAAGGTGGCCGGACCAAGTTGTTATTGTTTGCCTAGCTGCGGTTCCGGGCGGTTGATCCCCGGATCGGACCGGCGGGGGATTGTTTGTTTGTTTGCGTTGGCAAGCCCCGTGATTTATGACCCAAAGTTTTTTGGCAGAGAGAGCGCGTGCCAAGATTGGGGCTGGCGGAGTGGTCATTATGCCGCTTACACAGTTAGACAATTTGTTAGGCGAAGAGATATCATGAGTGGCCAATGGCTTAAATGGACTCGGACCCGGACCCGTACCAAAAGTGCAAAACATGACACTTGGCGTTTATGTTAATCACCTGCGTGAAAGCCTGGGCAGCTGCAAGTAGAAGGCGTCACCAGAGCCATAGCCATCGCCATGTTCTACACGAATGTTGACAATGACAAATACGCACACGAGTCCGCAGACACAGCCAGAGAACCAGCCCGTATCCGTGCCTAATGTATGCAAAAGAAACTAAGCACAAGACGGAGCAGCATTTGCACATTTTGGCTAAGAGGAAAATGCAGCTAATGAGTTGAATTGAACATCGCTTGAGAACTCATTAAACACTCGGAGCATTCACACTCGCCGCCGAGTCGGAGATAATGATGAATTTCCATAAGTCGCCAAGACGCGGCGGCAGTCACAGCAGAACGCAACCTGCACATTAATCTTCGCCAGACAGGGTGAGGGGTTGGCCATGTTGTGGCCATCAGGCTGTTGCCGCTGCTCGCTGCTCGCTGCCCGCTGTTGTGTGTTGACATGCGTATGTGTTGTTAATTGCGAAAAAAGGATTACCCAGGCAGCAGACAACGACGCCTGGCTTTGGTTGCTAAAAGATTACACTTGAGCATTTAGAAAGTTACATTTAAACCCAGAATGTCTAGGATTAGGAATTGGGAATGAATCTGATCTGAGTAGATCTTTCGATTAATTTAAGAGGTTTTTGATTTTGTCTTTGACAAATGGTCATAGATTGGGGATTTAACATAAAAAAATAGGAGGGTGTAAGAGTTGTAAACACTCACTAAGCTTTGGTGTGACACACGATGCTAAGTTTAAGAGCTTATATTCAAAATCACAAGCTTTCTTTTTACTCCTACTCAAGAAACCACTACAGGAAGTAAAAATCCCAGCACAAATCACTTCAAGTCAAGTCTTGATTATTGAGCCAGATAACACATGATGATGTTTTACCCACTCAGATTCCACCCAGACTATTCAGAGATCTTACTGAGATCCTACACAGATCCCACCCAGATCCCTTTCAGAACAAATATTGCACCCAGATACCTCCCATATCCCACCCAGATCCCTCCAATATACTACCCACATAACACCCAGATAACACCCAGATTCCACCCAGATGCCACACAGATTCCACCCAGACTCTTCCCAGATCCTACTCAGATCCCACCCAGATCCCTTCCAGAACCCGCCTATATCCTACAAAGGTCATACCCAGATCCAACAAAGATTGCACCCAGATAGCGCCCAAATCCCAGCCAGATCCGGCCCAGACTCAACCTAGATTCCACCCAGATCCCACTTATATCCCACCCAGATCCTACCAAGACACCACTTAGATCCCGCCCAGATCATACCCACATCCCTCCAGATCCCACCCAGTAGCCAAACAGATCCCACCCAGATCACACCCATATACCACCCAGATCTAATCCAGATCCCTCCCAGATTCCACCCAGATCCCACTCAGATACCACGAAGATCCTCTTAGATACCACCCAGCTCCCACCCAGATTCCACCCAGATCGCACTTAGATCCCGCCCAGATCCTAGCCAGATCCACTCAGATCCCACCCAAATCCCTCACAGATCCCACCCAGACTCCTTCCAGATCTTACCCAGATCCCACACACATCCCACACAGATCCCATCTAGATCCCACCAAGATCTCATGCAGTTCCCACCCAGATCCTGCCCGTACTCATTTGGGAAATAAAATTGATTGATTTTGGACCAGCTGTGCGCGGATTTCCCACGTTTTGAAGAAATTGGGAACGTGTGGACATACCTCTTGGCATTGGAAGGAAAGGGAGGCACGAGCCTCCTGGATATACTCTACGACCTCACCCCTACTCAACCTGACTCGTTCGGTTTAAGTTGTTCAGAAAAACATAGAAAAATTTTTATCGGGCTTGACTGAGAATTGAACCCGGTACCTTACACATTCAGCCGTTGCAGACTGTTGCAGATATACATATAGAGCAGCGATGGCCCTTGGTTCCTTCCCGGGGGCGAAAACATTTCGCTATTCACACGTATTTGATCCAAACGCTTGCCGAAGCTGAGACCAAAAGAGAATTCTAAAATCCCCCCTCTCTTAACTTTCCCCAAAAAAAAAAAAATAATAAAGAAAAAAAACGAACAAAAAAAAAAAAAGCACCATTTTTATAAAAAAAAGAGCCAAAAATTTTTTTTCTTACTTTTTCATGTTATATTTTCAAAATATCGCTTTGACAATAACGTAAAATAGCACAATCTTCTCATTTCTTAAGTGTTCTTAAACTTATAAATAAAAATAAAAAATTTTTCATGTATTAATTTACTTCTTAACATTATGAAAACAAAACAGTCAATATTCAATATACTGATATTATATAAATCACACTCTGAGATCAGTTGCTTTCCTATATTTACAAGTCTTTGACAGACCACACATAATTTGGATCTGTACTCGTACAGAGTTCCTTGCATAGCATTATTTTGATACTGAATCAAATTCGAGTTTACGCCGAAGCAGAACTGTGTGAAAGGGACAATATATTTCTTACAAATCCTACTAACTCCTTAAACACTTTAATATTAACCCCGTTTTTTACTTTTGCCACTTCTTCCCAAAATAAAGATATCTCCTGTTCTTTTTTAAACTTAGCTTCAGTTAACTTTAACATGGCCCATTGAGAAATAATTTCATCTGGATCCGATTCACATAAGTACTCAAAGTTTTTAATTAGTGGCATTATATCGGTTTCTTCGCTAGAAATTACGTTGGCTGGTGTGATTATAATGAGAGATTTAATATCCTCTCGGCCAAAATCAAAGCGCTGCATTATTTGCAGAACCAGCTCCAAGTAAAACTCGCGTACCGTTTCCTTTACTTTTAAAGTTGCGGATTTCTCCATACACCGGCTATCCATATATTGTTGGGCTTTAAGACCAACAAAAATGTTGTCAACGGGCAACAAATAAGAATTTAAGTCGGTAACATTAAAGCGACTAAGGTCCATATTCTTTAAATATGAGTGAGTAACAAAATTATTGAGAATTACTTTTTAAGTAGATTCTAGTCTTATATAAAGGAAAGGTAAGCGAATACGTTCTGATTGAAACTCCGTATTTAAATCATTAATAATTTTAAGAATATATTTTAAAAAGTAGAAATAACTTTTAATTTCAGGTTTAATCATTAAATTGACTATTTCTTTTGGCTTAATATTGTTGACTTCTAGGGTCTGATCTAAGAAAAATAATTGGAGAGCATCCTACTGCTCAAGCATTCGCCCAATAACTTTTTCTAAGGACAGCTATCTTGTCATTGCTACTCCCAAAATTTTGTGTGGTTTTACTTCGCAGTATTCTTGGAAATAGCGTGCCACTAACACAAGGGCCTTTCGGTTTGCCACATCAGTTGTTTCGTCGACAATTAGGGAAAGCTTCGAGATTTTTAATTCAGTTTCAATGCGTTTTATGGATTTCTTGCCAAGTTCCTTGGACATTTGCGTTGCCTTGGTTCGCCCACATTTGATGTCCATAGCAACTTTCGAGTCAGGACAGCACACCCGCAACAAATTTGGCAAAAAGTCCTTGAATACAAATGGAAGATTGTGCATCATAAGGAACATTATGAGCGCATATTCCCCATTGTGAACCTGCTTGTTGTGTGAAGTTTTTTCACTTGTAAAGCCATCTATTTTTACTTGGTTTTCCTTTGTCTTCATATTCCTGATATGCACACCTAGCCTGTCGTGTCTTTGGAGGCCGGTTAGATGGTTAAGTAAGCACTTGTCACAGCGGCGCAAAATGCACGTCCATCATTATTTCGTAGCCAGCGAAAATGATCAAGCCACTCCGACCGAAATTTGCGGTGGGCGGATACAGCAACTCTAAGACAAAAATTTAATTATGCGACAGGCGCTATAAAATGCTTTTGTTCAAACTCACTTTTCATTTTCCTTTTGAGAACTAGTGTTTGTGGTCTCAGCGTCTGTGTAAGAAGACTCAGTGCAAGTTTCTCTTTTTATACCCTGTACTTGAAAAGTGTATTATAAAGTATATATATATTCTTGATCAGCATCAATAGCCGAGTCGATTTAGTGAATTCCATGTGTCCGTCTGTCCGTCTGTCCGTCTGTCCGTCTGTCTGTGTGAACACGTCGATCTCGAGATGGTAAGAGATGGAGGTTTGACATGTATGGGACAAATGCTTCTTTTATCTGTACGCAGATCAAGTTTGTTTTCAAATTTTGGCCACGCCCCCCCCGCCCCCGCAATTTGGAAAAAAACGTTATATCTCCCACAGTTTTGAAGATAGACGATTTGTACTTTCTAGAGATAGTTAGTAATTAGCAAAATAAATCGATTTGCCGAAGAAATGATAAAAATCGGATGAACGGTTCAGAAGTTATGAGCAAAAAAGCGAACCAAGCCACCCCGCCACCACCCCACCCACCCTAAAAAAAATGTTGCATACTTTTCGGATGGTACCTTTACTATTGTCAATTGTACAGGGTATATTGAAGTCGGGCTACTCGACTGCAACGGTCTTACTTGTTTACTTGGCGTTTTTATATTCCTGATATGCACACCTAGCCTGTGCCTTTGAGGCCGGTTAGATGGTTAAGTGTGTTAATTTGTCACAAGCGGCGAAATGCACGTCCATCATTATTTCTGAGCTAAGCGAAAAAGGCGGGGGGCGGATACAGCAACTCTAAGACAAAATTTAATTATGCGACAGGCGCTATAAAAGGTTTTTTCAAACTCATTTTGTTTTCCACCTGAGAATCTAGACTGTATCAGTCGTCTAAGAAGAGTTATGCCCAAGTTTCTCTTTTTTAAAGTTAAGTACTGTGTGCTGTAAACTCCTTTTTCCTTACTTGTCCACTTTTTCACAAATTAGCTAAATAGCTTAATCTCTACTACTAAAAACTAGCTCTAACTCATACACTATGTCGTAACATACAGTATTCCTAATATTAGCGATAGGCATAGGTTCCGACTGTTACAGAGTCGCATGCCGTGTTGTCGATAGTTTTCAGAGTGTTGAGGGAAAAATTTCCAGAGTTCTACATGAGGTGCTGAACAATGTTCGAACTTTTTCGCTTAGCCAATAAAAAAAAAAAAAAATAAAAAAAAAAAAAAATTATAAGCAAAAGAGCCAAAAAGAGCCGAAATAATAAAAGTGCCGGTGCACACAAGAGGAAAAAGCACCAGTTTTGGTGCAAAAACACCAAGTGTGGCAACTGTTATATATCCAACTGTACTCATTCCAGGAATTTGTGAACACTTGTTGTTACGACAACATCTTGTTGCTTATTTTAAGTAAAGGCAACTTATTTTCTGAACAGGTATTTTCCCTCTCTCTCTCTTTTCATATCTGTCAACAGCGCCTATGCGTCTTTGCAAAAATTTGATCATACGAGGTGATTTTCGCTCACTCCGATCAATCGTCGTTGAGCCAAACGAACAAAACACCCGAACTGATTAGAGTAATGACGAACATTATTATACTCAAAGTGCCAACAATAGCATTGAATTCAACTCATATAACATCCTGGCTGGCATATGGCAGGCTCCAAGGGCTTTCCTCTAGGTTTATTGGTTTAAACATATTTAGAAAGAATAAATTGTCAGCCGGCTCAAGGTTGTCTGTATATTTTGAATACTTGACGAATTGCATAATCGTCAACTGCAACTAAAGCATAAAGGTATGCTTTTTGGCCATGCACATTTGTCAGAATGTTTATATACAATATTTACGTATTACGTAACATACCAATTTTTTCATTCATTTTCAAATTAAGTCATGATCTTTTTTCTTTTGTGGAAATGCTTTGTTTCCCCTTCTCCCTGACT